>OU342744.1:191736614-191883809 GCA_910589775.1 Avena eriantha
TGCAATGACACTGGGTGTGGTTCATGAAAATAATTCACATGCAATGACACTGGTGGATCCATATGTGGTTTGTGGAAGAACACACATGCAATGACTCTAGATGTGGTTTATGAGAAGAACACACATGAAATGACACTGGTGGATCCATGTGTGGTCTGTGAGAAGAACACACTTCCAATAACACTAGGTGGATCCTTATGTGGTTTGTGAAAAGAACAGACATGCAATGACTCTAGCTATGGTTCATGAGAAGAACACACATGAAATGACACTGGTGTATCCTTATGTGGTTTGCGAGAAGAACACACATGCAATAACTCTAGATGTGGTTCATGAGAAGAACACACATCCAATGACACTGGTGGATCCTTATATGGTTTGTGAGAATAACAGACATACAACGACTCTTGCTGTGGTTCATGAGAAGCACACACATGCAATGACACTGGTGTATCCGTATGTGGTTTGTGAGAAGAACAGACATGCAATGACTCTAGATGTGGTTCATGAGAAGAACACACATCCAATGACACTGGTGGATCCATGTGTACACAGTGAGAGGAACACACATGCAATGACACTGGGTGTGGTTCATGAGAAGAACACACATGCAATTACACTGGTGTATCCTTATGTGGTTTGTGAGAAGAACAGTCATGCAATGACTCTAGCTGTGGTTCATGAGAACAACACACATGCAATGACACTGGTGGATCCTTGTGTGGTTTATGAGAGGAACAGACATGCAATGACATTGGGTGTGGTTCATGAAAATAACACACATGCAATGACACTGGTGGATCCATATGTGGTTTGTGGAAAGAACACACATGCAATGACACTTGGTGGATCCATGTGTGGTTCATGAGAAGAACACACATGCAATGACACTCGTGGATCCATGTGTGGTCTGTGAGAAGAACCCACATCCAACGACACTGGGCGTGGTTCATGGAAAGAACACAAATCCAATGACACTAGTGGATCCATATGTGGTTTGTGAGAAGAACACACATGCAATCACACTTGGTGGATCCATGTGTGGTTCATGAGAAGAACACACATGCAATGACACTGGTGGATCCATGTGTGGTCTGTGAGAAGAACACACATCGAATGACACTGGGTGTGGTTCATGAAAAGAACACACATCCAATGACACTGGTGGATCCTTATGTGGTTTGTGAGAAGAACACACATGCAATCACACTGGGTGGATCCATATGTGGTTTATGAGAAGAACACACTGATGACCCACAAGTATATGGGGTGTATCGCAGTATTTTCGAGGGAAGTGAAACCCAATTTATTGATTCGACACAAGGGGAGCCAAAGAATATTTATAAGCCTTAACAACTGAGTTGCCAATTCAGCTGCACCTGGAAACAATCTTGCTCATAGCAGTTTATCAGTAGCAACAGTTTTGTAGTAGCAATAGTAAAGTAAAGACATCAGTAACAATAGCAGTAAAAAGTAGGATTCGACTGCGGTAGGCATAGGGATGGATGGACGGGCGTTGCATGGACAAGACAATTCACATGGCAATCAAAACATAGGGCAATTGTAGATAAATAAGATAAAGCATCCAAGTACTAGATAATCCTAGGCATGTGTTCCACATATAGTCATACGTGCTCGCAATGAGAACTTGCACAACATCTTTGTCCTGCCAGCCCGTTTGAAGAGGGGCCTCAAGGGAACTACTGGCAATTAAGGTGCTCCTTTTAATAGAGCACTGGAGGAAAGCATTAACACTCCGTGAACAGATGTAATCCTCACATCAAATCCATTCCCTCCGGTTATCCCGATTTCTATCACTTCGGGGCCTTTGGTTCCAGACAACAACGTGTGTATACAACTTGCAGATAAGACCATAAACAATACTATCATAATGAATCAATAACATGTTCAGGTCTGAAATCATGGCACTCAGGCCCTAGTGACAAGCATTAAGCATAACAAGTCGCAACAAAGTCATAAAGAACTAATAGGAGATACTAGGCACCATGCCCTAACAATCTGATGCCATTACATGAACGATATCATCCAATCCCTACCATCCCCATAGCCTATAGCGGGGGATTACTCACTCATAGATGGGGGAAACATGGATGATCGATGGAGAAGCGATGGTGATGATGATGGCGATGATCTCCTCCAATTCCCCGTCCAGGCAGGGTGCCAGAATGGAGTTTATGGTGTTGTTTCATGGAATTTGGTGGTGGCGGCAGAGCGGAACTCCTTCTGGAAAACGTCGAACCCCCCTGCGTTTTTAGGTCAGAAGGCATCTTATAGGCGAAGAGGGAGACCGAGGGGGTGTCTGGGGCGGCCAGACCACCCCCTGGCGCGGCCAGGCCTAACCCGTGCGACCAGGTGGTGTGGCCTGGGCCCAGCCCCCGTCCGTCTTGTATTCTGGCTCCGGGAGTCTTCTGGTGAAATAGGATTTTTGGCATATTTTCTGGGATTTTTCCTGATAGTTGATTTTCTGCACAAAAAGTAGTCACCAAGGTAATTCTGCTGAAAACAGCATTAGTCCGCGTTAGTTGCATCCAAATCACACAAGTTTAGAGGAGAAACAATAGCAAAAGTGTTTGGGAAAGTAGATACGTTTTGGACGTATCAACTCCGCCCAAGCTTAGCTTATTGTTTGTCCTCAAGCAATTCAGTTGAAAACTGAGTGCGATAAAAGAAACTTTCATGAACACATTTGCTTCATATGATGTATATATTCTCAGCATGTGATCAACTACTTAGACAATTCATAATAAAGAGTATGCAACTAAGTTTACTTAATAGGCATTGCAAGCTATGAAGAGATTCCAACTTAAAAATAATAAATAACATGAAGTATAAATATAAGCAACATTACAATGCTCATAACAAGGTATGCAAGAGTGGTATCTCGCTTGCCTTTGATTATGAATGCCAAGGGACCTCTGAAGTTCAGGTGAAGACTAGAAGTAAAGATGAAAACGATACAAGCATCAAAGTCATAACACAAATAATCAAGTAATGAGACAGGCACAAAGAATGACAACTATGCTCTCAAGGAAGTGCTCGTAGAATAAGTGGAGACTCAACAAGGAAATGAAAAGGTTTTGAATAGTTTGAAAGGCTTCCAAATGCTGAAAGTATGGTACTCATTAGCTTTGAGCTCTCATTGCCCCTATCATAAGCATCTTTAATATGGTTAAGGTGAAAGTGAGGTCCAATCTAAGTTATATGCTTGACAGACTATAAAATGGAAATCCCATGTCCCTTGAGTACGAGGGCCGCTCCTCATGCTACTTAACTTTAGTTACCTATAAGTTCTTGTCATCGTAAATACGTGCGTATCATAGAGAACCGCCAATGGGGTACCCCTTGCCCAATGATACAGAAGAATCCCCATATCAAAATGACAAGGCAAGCAGACAATGAGTATCTCAGCAATCTTCTTATTTACCATGGGAAAATGGTGCTTTTTCTCTCTTTGCTCTTTTCTCAAATCTCTTTTTTTCTTTTCTTTTTTTCTCAATAGCTATCTCTCTCTTTTTTATAAGAAGAATGCTTCATAGATATCATTATGGTTACGCTGCAGGTTTCCACCATGACGGCATGGATTAGACCAGCGGCCCAGGCGTTTCTCTAACACACATACATAACTCCATGGACTTACAAGCTCCCCTTTTATTTCACACCGACGACATCTGCAAACAAAAGAGCATGGTATCAACTGGGTATATATTTATAGGTGTTGAAAGCATTCCCCATGACAGCACGGTTCTGCTAATCCCCAGCCTATAATTTTTAAGCATATAACTTTCACGGACAATCACAATGGTTCAGGTTTATTAAGTGCAGAAAATAAAGTGTGCCATCAAGTTCGTGAGAGCTTTACTAACTAACTTTCTCATAACAAGCAAACATTTTATTCAGAAGAAAACAAGGCATACTGAATATGCACGAAAATAGCAAATGTTGCTAATAGGTAGGTATGGTGGACACTTTGGAAATATTTGGTTTTAGGGATTTGGAAACATGAGTAAAACATACTCAGTGAAAGTGAAGGCTAGCAATAGTAAGGGAGCGACAAACGAGAGAGCAATAGCTGCCGTAATCATGCTTGCAACAAAACAGGACTAATCATGGCATGAAAGTGATTCAAGACCCTTAAGGCAAAATAATTCATCGAGGCTTAACTGATTATGTCAGTCGTATGCATGCGTGAGCATGTGCCAAGTCAATTCAAATGAAACATTAAGAGGAGGATACCACGGTGTCATACCAAGTTATGAATAGAGTAATGCAAGTAAACACTCATATGACATGCTACAAGCTATTAGAAAGCTGGAACTAATCATGAGAAAGCAAGAACTACTAAGCATCGATGACTAACATACACCCTACATGAACAGACTAAGCATGCCCACAATGATGAGTATATGTACAAAAATGAAAACAAATAGAGTTCATTACCAGCCTCTTACCACACCTCAAGTTGTCATTAATCCTCATTATTGCCCTTCACTTGTGTGGCTTGAATAATAATAATAATATGAAACCAAATTCCACTGAGAACTGCTGAACCCTGAAACAAACTCACAAAACCAAAGAAGAACAACAAATATTTTTGGTGTTTTCGATTTTTAAAACAAGAACCAAAAAGGAAGAACAAGCAAAGTAAAATCTTTTTGGGTTTTTCGAATAGTTCAAACAAAGAAAAAAGGGAAAAACAAACCAAGGCAAAAAGAAGAAGCAAACAAAGAGAAACAACAAAAATATTTTTGGTTTTTTTGTGTTTTAAGAAAGCAAAAACAAAGAAAGAGCGAAAACTAAAAAGAGAACGAAACATGAATATACAAAGTACCGACAAAACATGATAAGGAGATGAGTGCGATGTCGGCATACCTCCCCCCAAGCTTAGGCTTTTGGCCTAAGTGGGTGTCAATCCAGATACGGGTAAGGGTTCCAAGCAGGAGGGTCATTGTAAGAATGATCGTAGTTAGGCCCGTGGGACGAAGAAGAAGCTCCCCAATCATAAGTAGGCTGCTGATATGAAGACTCCCCCTCATTTGAGGGCTGGCCCGAATCATCTGTGACCTCCCTTCTAGTATCCTGCTCCTGTTGGGAGAGCTCTCCCAAGTACGTATCAAGCTCCTCTTCCGTGAGAGACCATCCTACCCTGTTATCAAGGTTAAACAAAACAGGTGCAGGCAAAAGGACAACACGCTCGGACTTGCTCCTTCTCCAACCAGCCTTGAGAAAAGTTATTTTATAAGACAACTCACTCAAACTAGCCCACGAAGAAACAAATTTATGTTGTATCATGGAATTAAGATCAAGCCTTTCTATGGGAAACTGTAGGTCTAGATGATGAGGCACTAAACCATGCAATGCTAGTAAACAAGAAGCAATGAGGCCCCCAAAAATTCCACCTTTCTCGCGGTTAGCGGCAAGACAGAAAGCTATCAAAGCACCCAAGTTGTAAGACCTATCTCGTTTAAGAGCAGTAGAGATGAATGCTAGATCATATGAAGATAACTTATTGGCAGTTTTCCTAGCAAGAACACACTTGGCAATAAAGTAGGCAATGTAGCGAATGGAGGGGAGATGAATGTTACGGATTTTTCCACTCTCCTTCGAGAAGCTGCTCCCTTGGCAAATTTCCGCGTATAGATCCATGAGTGGTGCAAGTTTCTCTTTAATCCTTCTACATGATCCCCACTGAGGTACCTTAATAGCTGCATAGAAGTCATCGAGAGAAAGGTCGACAGCAATATTGTAAATTTTGTAGTGGACCATGGGGTTAGGCAAAGAGTAACTACATTAAAAGTCCTGCACCATAGACATGGTTAGCTTCACAAATTGACAAGGTTCATCTTCCAAAAAGTGCTCCAATCCTGCATTAGAAACCAAAGTGTGGAAATTCTGGAGAATTCCTGCGACCCTCATGAATTTGGAGCATGGATAGATGGAAGGAAAAACGTCCTCCTCTCGGTGAACCTTCATAACCTCAAGCACCCATAGTTCATGCTGGTTTAGTTGATGCTCATGCATCTTCTGTTCTGAAATTTAAACACCTGTTAAACAAGTGATTGCAAAGTGAATATAAGGAAGGGCACTACTCAAAGGGACTTGTAAGAGGCCTAAACATGCATCAAAACTATATCTCTAAGCATCAAACAAGCTTACAAGATCTCATAACCTATCACCTACAGTAGCAAAATACTCAAGATATAATCCACTGAACACAAATCTACTTGGACAAGCGGAGGAGTCACATACCGGAGAACAAATGCTCCAAATTTCAGCAGCAAAGATGGGCTGAGCAAGGAGATCGAAAACTCGAGGGCAAGCACAACAAGAACGCGATTTTGAGCAATGAACTGGAGTTTTCTCGGGAGAGAGAAGAAAGTGGCAAGTGAGAGAGTGAGTGGAGGGCTAGGGGTGGCACACACGATGGCATGGCGCCACCCAGGGCAGGCCACGCCACCAGGTGGTGTGCCTGCCTGGTGGCCCCCCTGGTACCTTCCAGGCACTCCTCTGCCCCTTTTTTCACGTAAACATTTAATATGAATTTTTTGGAATTTTTTGAGACACTTTATTTTTGGGCATTTTCAGGTATAAATGATTTTTTGATAGAAAAAGATTTTTTAGAAACGGTGCAATGACAAAACAAGAGTAGAACTACATAAGTTCTAAGACACTCTAACATGCAAGCAACTAACAACAGAAAAGAAACTAAATGAAAGAAAAAACTAAAATGGATAGAATAAAAGAAAGCGGAGATAATCACGGTGAAAGCATTGTTTTGCTCAATGAAATCCTTTTGTTAACAAGGTTGATCAGGTCTTGTTACCAATGATTATGTTACCTCAACTTTGATAGCAATGGTCCCAATCATAATAGTTTCAAAATTTTCTCTTAGTATGGGACAATATATCTCTCCCACTTGAATGCCCTCAACATGTTCAATTGAATTTAAACCATAAGTCCTATCAATCTTCTTGGGGAAATAGAAAGTATGTTCCTTGTCATTAACACTGAAAGTCACCTTTCCTTGATTACAATTAATAACAGCTCATGCAGTATTAAGAAAAGGTCTCCCAAGAATAATAGACATATTATCATCTTCAGGCATTTCAAGCACAACAAAATCAGTTAATATCAAGCGATTATGAGCCACTTGAACAGGTACATCCTCACATATACCAACAGGAATAGTGGCAGATTTATCAGCCATTTGCAAAGATATATCAGTTGGTATTAATTTTTCTAGTTGAAGTCTCTTGTAGAGAGAAAAAGGCATAACACTAACTCCTGCTTCCAAATCACACAAAGCAGTTCTAACATAACTATTTTTAATAGAGCAAGGAATAGTTGGAATCCCTGGGTCTCCAAGTTTCTTTGGAACCTTACCATTAAAGGAATAATTAGCAAGCAAATTAGAGATTTCTTCATTAGGGATCTTCCTTTTATTCGAGACAATATCCTTCATATACTTTGAGTAAGGAGGCAATTTAATAGCATCAGTCAAAGGAATTTGCAGGAATAAAGGTTTCATACACTCAAAAAACTTATTATAGTGTTCATCTTCATTTGACTTCTGTTTCTTATCAGGGAAAGGCATAGGTTTTTAGACCCAAGGCTCTCTTTCACTACCATGTTTCTTAGCAATAAAATCTTCTTTAGTGTATTTAGTATTCTTACTGTGCTTTTCAGGTTCTTCTTCAACTTTTTCTTCATTACGAACATCATTTTCTTCATTACCACTTTCAGTTTTAGCATCAGAAATAGATATACTATTAGGATCTATAGCAGGTTCAGATGGTTCTACAATAGATTTATGTTTCTTTTTACTTTTCTTATGAGTAGAGCCACTATTTTTAGCTTGTTGAGAATCCTGCTCAATTATTTTGGGATGCCCCTCAGGATACAGAGGATCCTGGGTAGCAGCACCACTTCTAGTTCTAATCTCATAAGCGTGTTTTTCTTTGGCAGCATTAACTAGCAAGTCTTTTTGCACTTTAATAAGTTGATATATTTGAGTTTGAACCATTTGAAAGTGTTTAACAATCATTTTAACATCATTAGAGGTTCTTTCCACAATATCCTTTAACTCAACAATAGCTCTAGTGTTTTCCATTAGATAATTTTGCACCCTTTTATTAAAATTATCTTGCTTAACAATAAAAATATCGAATTCTTCTAAGCATTGATCAGGAGGTTTAGAGTAAGGGATATCACCTTCATCAAAGTGTTGGAGAGAGTGTACCTCAATAGTGGATGAGTGGAGAATTAGCTTACATAATTCTTCTATAGGAGGTAAATTCTTGACATCTGCAGCTTTAATTCCCTCCTCCTTAAGACATTTCTTAGCTTTCTTCATCACTTCATCATTCAATTCAATAACTCCCCTCTTCTTAGATAGTGGTATAGGCGCCGGTATAGCTGGTTCAGGTATCATTACTTTAGGTATAGCTGGTTCAGGAGGAGTCCAATCTTCATAGTTCTTGCTTATTTTAGCCATTAATTCCTCAGCTTCTTTGGGAGTCCCATTCCTGAAAACACAATCAGCACAACTATCTAGGTATGTCCTAGATTCTTCATTTAGTCCATTATAAAATATATCAAGAAGCTCATTCTTAGGTAATGGACTTCCATCCTGTGCAGGAATCAAAGCACAAAACCTTGCCCAAGATTTAGGCAATATCTCTTTTTCTCCATGTTTAAAATCAAAAAGTTCCTACAAAATAGCATGTCTAGCACTAGGAGGAAAATATTTTTGCAGGAAAGTACTAATCAAGCAATCAGGGCTATCAATAGATCCAGGAGGTAAATTACTAAACCAAGTTTTAGCTTCTCCTTTCAGTGAAAAGGGGAAAATCTTCGCAACAAAGTAAGTACGCATCTTAATATCATCAGAAAACAAGCCACTCATAGTAGAAAGCTCAGTCATATGTGCTACCACACTTTCATTCTTAGTCCCACAAAAAGGTTCTTTCTCAACAGTAGCTATGTAAACTTAGCAATAGGAGACAATATGGGTCTAATATACGCCTCTTAAGGAGACTCTTAGCAGCTCTCCTATCATGGGTGTTTTTACATTCCTTAATAAATTCATCGGTCATCTTAACATAACCGTCTTCAATATCATAGCTCTCACTAGACTCAGGTGAACTAATAGGTGTAGTAGTGTCTTCATTAGGATTTTCAGTATTTCCAGCTATAGTTCTAGCTATCGTAGCATCTAGGAAAGGACCTAATGAACCACTCTTATCAAGCACAGTAGAAGCAGCATCATAAGTATCAGAAGTTTCAGATTCAGCAGTAGTAGTAGTGTGTGTAACATGTGTGTGTGGTGGTGTAACGAGCTTACTCATAACAGATGGTGAATCAAGAGCAACAGAGGTGTTCAGAACCGTACCTCTTCTTGTAGTGGATGGTAAAATAGGAACCTTGCCATCACGAGACTTACCCATGATGGATGGATAACATCGAACAATAGATAATCCAAGTGAACTTGATAAATAAAGCTATGCTCCCCGGCAACGGCGCCAAAAATAGTCTTGATGACCCACAAGTATAGGAGGTGTATCGCAGTACTTTCGAGGGAAGTGAAACCCAATTTATTGATTCGACACAAGGGGAGCCAAAGAATATTTATAAGCCTTAACAACTAAGTTGTTAATTCAGCTGTACCTGGAAACAATCTTGCTCACATCAGTTTATCAGTAGCAACAGTTTTTTAGAAGCAATAGTAAAGTAAAGACAACAATAACAATAGCAGTAAATAGTAGGATTCGAGTGCGATAGGCATATGGATGGATGGATGGGCGTTGCATGGACAAGACAATTCACATAGCAATCAGAACATAGGGAACTAGCAGATAAATAAGATAAAGCATCCAAGTACTAGATAATCCTAGGCATGTGTTCCATATATAGTCATACGTGCCCGCAATGAGAACTTGCACAACATCTTTTGTCCTGCCAGCCCATTTGCAGCGGGGCCTCAAGGGAACTACTGGCAATTAAGGTGCTCCTTTTAATAGCGCACCAGAGCAAAGCATTAACACTCCGTGAACACATGTGATCCTCACATCAAAGCCATTCCCTCCGGTTATCCCGATTTCTGTCACTTTGGGTCCTTTGGTTCCGGACAACAACGTGTGTATACAACTTGCAGATAAGACCATAAACAATACTATCATAATGAATCAATAACATGTTAAGATCTGAAATCATGGCACTCGGGCCCTAGTGACAAGCATTAAGCATAACAAGTCGCAACAAAGTCATAAAGCACTAATAGAAGATACTAGGCACCATGCCCTAACAATCTGATGCCATTACATGAACGACCTCATCCAATCCCTACCATCCCCATAGCCTACAGCGGGGGATTACTCACTCATAGATGGGGGAAACATGGATGGTCGGTGGAGAAGCGACGATGATGATGATGGCGATGATCTCCTCCAATTCCTCATCCCGACAGGGTGCCAGAACGGAGTTTCTGGTGCTGTTTCGTGGAATCTGGTGGTGGTGGCAGAGCGGAACTCCTTCTGGAAAAACGTCGAACCCCCCTGCGTTTTTAGGTCAGAAAGCATCTTATAGGCGAAGAGGGAGACCGAGGGGGTGTCTGGGGCGGCCAGACCACCCCCTGGCATGGCCAGGCCTAGCCCGCGCGGCCAGGTGGTGTGGCCTGGGCCCACTCCCCCTCCGTCTCATATTCTGGCTCCGGGAGTCTTTTGGTGAAATAGGATTTTTGGCATATTTTCCGGGATTTTTCCTGATAGTTGATTTTCTGCACAAAAACTAGACAGCAAAGAAATTATGCTGAAAACAACGTCAGTCTGCGTTAGTTGCATCCAAATCACACAAGTTTAGAGGAGAAACAATAGCAGAAGTGTTCAGGAAAGTAGATACGTTTTGGACGTATCACACACATGTAATGACACTGGTGATATGTGGTTTGTGAAAAGAACAGACATGCAATGACTCTAACTATGGTTAATGAAAAGAGAAGACGTGCAATGACACTGGTGGATCCATGTGTGGTTTGTGAGAATAACACACATGTAATGACACTGGTTGTGGTTCATGAAAATAACGGACATGCAATGATACTGATGTATTTCATTGTACAAGACACTCACTTTTGATTTTTATACTACTCAGTTTTGCCCTTGGTTTTTTGAGACTACTCAGTTTTGCCCTTCGTTTTTTGATACTACTTAGTTTTGCCCTTGGTTCCCCCTCTCTCTTTCGTAGAAGCCCAAACCTATGCTCACTCTATCTGCTACACCCTGATTGGTTGTCATAGTCTTCACACGGATCGTGCGCACCAACTGTTGATCCTGTGTGATTCAACGATGATCGTTGCACATGTCGTTCCCTTCACAGTACACCGCGAGATAGCACGAACGTCTCCCTCAACAAGAAGGAACGTGATGCCGTCCATGGAAAAAGTCGTCGAGTGGTCATGTCACATTTAATCTATTCTGCAAAGGCTACTACTGCTACTACAACACATGCACAGGGCAATGGGGTCATCGAGTGCATGGTTGTCGACAGGATGCTGCAATTTATTGCCACTTGATTTTAATAAGACATATCCCATTTTATGCAGCGCTCTCAATCTCACTTCCAATTGGGCCCTACCGCAAGTAACTTCCATAAGTCAAGGGCCCCCTCGAGTAGATCTAACGTTGCTAGAAATTTGTTCCGCGCCACTTGCATGCGGTGGAATCGAGGTCTGCCATGAGCATGTTTTCAATGTACCTCTAAAGTGGAGATCGTGGCTGTTTCAAAAAAAAGGGAACCCAAAAAAAGAGAGGTGGAGATCGTGGTTTCCCCTGCCCCCGCCCACCACACGTGTCCACTCGAGGACTACGAACGGTCTGGTGTTTATAAACCCGCTCGATCTTCTTCTTCCATGTGCTCGTGTCATTTTCCCCTAGTCTGTCTAGTCCCAAGACCCCAATCTACACCTACCGTGCGCGCCGATGCTCCCTCGCTTGCACTACCTCCTTCCCTAGGTGTGCCATGAAGCGTACGCATGGAGACAAGCCGGAGGTGAAGCCAGTTAAAGGCGGAACAGCAGATGGCTCGGTTGTCGCCAAGCAGGCGGGGGCGTCTTCTCCGGGCACGAACGTCGCTCGTTGCCGCGTCGTCGAGGGTGCGAGCTCATCCATCCATCTAGTAGCCATCGCCGCCGAGCAGCAGGTGGCCGACAACATCGTGGCCGACAACATCGTGGTGCCAGCGGTAGATCTGGATGGGGGGCAAGCGGCAGGCGGAGGCAATCCGGTGCTCTACATCAACGACCCCATCGCCGTACAAGAAATCTTCGACGCAACCATGGAGAATGACGAGTTCAAGGAGGAGGTCCCTGATGAGGAGTCCGAGGTACTACATTGCTAGCTTCTCTAGTCACAGCCGCAGATTTCACTCTTCATACTTAGGATTTGCTCAATCGTGTACAGATTCTTTCGCTCTTGAAGTAGGGTAGTATATATATGGTTCAATCGGTCGATTGATGCATCTGCCATCTAGTCACAAAACCCCAATCCGTCTAGTCACAAAACCCCAGTCAGCTCATCCGCCATCTAGTTGAGTTTGCTAGTTGAGTGTTGATTTCGATACACAGCATGCCTATAACATTACATTTCTATTCCTTACTGAGCCCAATGATTCAATTTTGCCCCAAAATAGTGCAAAGGCATTTGATGGTGTCGTTTTCTTAGGGATAGTTAGTGAACCTGAGGCAGCAATCCACATAAACAATATAGGTTGTGTTGTTGGTATTTTGGTTCTCCAACTCCATCGCTGAAAAAATGAGGCCCTAATTTTTTTCTCATATGGAACCTATATATAATCTTTGTATTGTTTCTGATCTATGAATGCGTTGTATGATGCATATGTATATCCCTGAATATTTTTTTGTACGATTACATTTCAATTTCTTATTGTGGCCAATTATTCAAATTTGCCCCAAAGAGAGGCAAACACATTGGTGTCACATTTTTTTAGGGATGAGTTGGCGAACCTGGGGCCATGTACAAGATCAATATAAGCTGTGCAATTATTACTTGGTTCGCTTACGCCATCTCTGTAGAAACTTATGAGGCTACAATCTTTATTCTACATTCATAGAACTATGATATCTAAATTATCTATTCCATGCATTCATAGTGTATAAGAATTACATTTTAGTTTGTCATTGAGACCGATGATTGAAATTTGCCCCAAAAGAGTTCAAGGGGAGACACATATGATGGTGTCGTGTTTTAGGGATGGGTTGGTGAACCTGAGGCAGCAATGCACACAAACAATATAGGTTGTGATGTTGGTACTTTGGTTCTCCAACTCCATCTCTGAAACAAATTATGAGGCCCTTGATTTATTCTCATATGGAACTACATATATGATCCTTGATTTGTTTCTGATCTTTTAATGATTGGTATGATGCATATGTATATGAATGGTTTTGATCATAAGTATTTTTAGCATGTACCTGAAGATTAATTGTTTGGTTTTTTATTTATAATTACAATATTTAGGCTTGTTTTTGTACCTGACTATGTATATCCCTGAATATTGTTTTGTACGATTACATTTCAATTTCTTATTGTGGCCAATGATTCAAATTTTCCCCCAAGAGAGGCAGACACATTGGTGTCAGATTTTTTCAGGGATGAGTTAGCAAACCTGGGGCCATGTACAAGATCAATATAAGCTGTGCAATTGTTACTTGGTTCGCTTACTCCATCCCTGTAGAAACTTATGAGGCCGCAATCTTTATTCTATATTCATAAAACTATGATATTTTAATTATCTATTCCATGCATTCATAGTGTATAATAATTACATTTTAGTTTGTCACCGATGCCGATGATTGAAATTTGCCCCAAAAGAGTTCAAGGGGGGACACGTATGATGGTGTCGTGTTTTAGGGATGGGTTGGTGAACCTGAGGCAACAATGCACACAAACAATATAGGTTGTGTTGTTGGTACTTTGGTTCACCAACTCCATCTCTGAAACAAATTATGAGGCCCTAGATTTATTCTCATATGGAACTACATATATGATCCTTGAATTTTTTCTAATCATTTAATGATTGGTATGATGCATATGTATATGAATGGTTTTGATCATAAGTATTTTTAACATGTACCTGAAGATTAATTGTTTGGTTTTTTATTTATAATTACAATATTTAGGCTTGTTTGTGTACCTGACTATGTATATCCCTGAATAATGTTTTGTACGATTACATTTCAATTTCTTATTATGGCCAATGATTCAAATTTGTCCCAAAAGAGAGGCAAACACATTGGTGTCAGATTTTTTCGGGGATGAGTTAGTGAACCTGGGGCGATGTACAACAACATTACAGGTTGTGCAATTATTACTTGGTTCACTGACTCCATCCCTGAAGAAACTTATGAGGCCCCTAGATTTATCCTACATTCACTCTGATGCAATTATTTGTCATTGTGTTGAGATGAAATGATATATGAACCGATCAAACTATTGCTGAGATGCTTTATCTTTGATATCCACGGATATATTGTCTTACATATACATGTTGTCAATTCTTGAGTTGTAATACAATTCAATCATATGTATGAGTCTAAGTTATGTTCTTAAAAATCAATAGGAGGATGATGATGAAGTGGACGATAGCAAGGTATGTAGGGACAACAAGAGCCGCTACGTGATGAGGCGGTTACGGTGTGGGCTAATCCGTTTCCACCATAGGGGGAACTGTTTTGCCCATTCTGTGGCAGAGAAATCAACGTGGATCTCGACAGCATGATCCAGCATGCGGCGGGCGTTGCCAGAGGCGGAGGCAGAAGCCATAGGCCGATTACCTTCATGCGGCATGCAGCCTTCGGCAAATTCCTTCGGGACTATGTCAGGACTGGCCTGTATCCCATCAACTAGGCTGTCGCTGCCTCCTGCTGATATGCCCCTACCCTGCTAGGCGTCTCCGTGTCTTGGCCTCCTGCTGCCGCCCCTGCTTTTATTATGTTTTAGTTAATTACCTGTGTGTGGCATGTAAGACAATATATGCGTGGTGTCTCTAGTGAACCTTCTATATTAATCTACTCCTTTATATGGAGTGCCTTAAAATTTCTAGTGTTCAATTATATTACTGATCATGCTCATGCTCATGCACACTACAAAATATTTCTAGTGCTCGATTATATTATAATTGTCAAGGAATACATCAACAAGTTAAATTGGTCGAAATTTTGTATTGAAGTAACTAAATGATCTTACATCAGCGGTGGACGTTAGCAGAAGTCGAAGGCATCGGCCGAAGACCTTGGAGCGGTACGCAGTCTTCACCAAATTCCTTGCAGGTTCAACAACGGGTTGTCGCCGCCCAGCTCCAAATTCGCTTACAGGTACAACATGACAGATCTTGAGCTACCACAGAGACCTCGGCAGAGGTGGCAGAATTGGTGCGCGTGCAACCACGGTGACGGCGAGCTTGGATTCTAGAGGAGAAAAAAAGAACCGAGCATGGTCGACATGGTGACAGAACTCACCGGGAACCAATTCTCGTCCCCGCACCGTGCCATGGGTGCGTCCATGGTGAGGGCGAGCTCCGACTCGGGATGGGGAGGAGAGCGGGGCCGAGCAGGTTCGTCACGTCCCAGCTCTGCGCCATGGCCACAACCACAGATTGCAGTGATACATTGCAAATGTATCTATAATTTTTGATGCTCCATGCTTGGTTTTATCCACTTTCTTGTGTTTTGTCCACACTTTGGAGTACTTTTCATATGATTTCTTAGACTAACCTATCAACAAGAGCCAAGTGCCAGCTGCCTGTTTTCTGTTGTTTTTGGTTCTAGGAAAGTCAGAAAATGAATATTCTCGGAATTGTACGGGCCAAAAGCCAAAGTGCCTATTTTTCCAGAAGACTCTAGGAGCCAGAATACAAGACGGAGGAGGGCCAAGGGCTGGCCACACCGCCCCCCCCCAGGCGCGGGATGGGCCTGGCCACGCCAGGGCATAGTGTGGTGGCCCTAGGCACCCCCTTGGTCTCCCTCTTCGCCTATAAGAAGCCTTCTGACCTAAAAACTTCGGGGGGTTCGACGTTTTTCCAAGAAAAGTTCCGCTACGCCGCCGCCACCGAAGGGGAGATTCAGGGGACAGAAAGTCTCTATTCCGGCACCCTACCGGGACAGGGAAGTGCCCCCGGAGCCATCTCCATCGATCTTCACCATCATCTCGATCGACCATCCATGTTTCCCCCATCTATGAGTGAGTAAGCCCCCGCTGTAGGCTATGGGGATGGTAGGGATTGGATGAGATCATTCATGTAATGGCATCAGATTGTTAGGGCATGGTGCCTAGTATCTTTTATTAGTGCTTTATGACTTTGTTGCGACTTGTTGTCCTTAATGCTTGTCACTAGGGCCCGAGTGCCATGATTTCAGATCTGAACATGTTATTGATTCATTATGATAGTATTGTTCTTGGTCTTATCTGCAAGTTGTATACACACGTTGTTGCCTGGAACCTATGCCCCCGAAGTGACAGAAATCGGGATAACCGGAAGGGAAAGGCTTTGATGTGAGGATCACATGTGTTCATGGAGTGTTAATGCTTTGCTCCGGTGCTCTATTAAAAGGAGCACCTTAATTGCTAGTATTTCCCTAGAGGCCCTGCTGCAAACGGGCTGGCAAGACAAAAGATGTTGTGCAAGTTCTCATTGCGAGCACGTATGACTATATATGGAACACATGCCTAGGATTTTCTAGTACTTGGATGCTTTATCTTATTTATCTGCACTTGCCCTATGTTCTGATTGCTATGTGAATTGTCTTGCCCATGCAATGCCCGTCCATCCATCCCTATGCCTACCGCACTCGAATCCCATTGTTTACTGCTTTTGTTACTACTGTCTTTGCTTTACTACTGCTGTTACTTCACTTTTCCTACTACAAAACTGTTGCTACTGATAAACTGTTGTGAGCAAGATTGTTTCCAGGTGCAGCTGAATTGAAAACTCAGTTGTTAAGGCTTATAAATATTCTTTGGCTCCCCTTGTGTCGAATCAATAAATTGGGTTTAACTTCCCTCGAAAATACTGCGATACACCCCCTATACTTGTGGGTCATCAAGACTATTTTCTGGCGCCGTTGCCGGGGAGAATAGCTTTATTTATCAAGTTCACTTGGAATCACTATTGTTCAAGCTAAGTTTATTTCTCCCTTGTTTGCTTCTTCCTTTATTGAAAATACAAAAAAATAGTTCCTACTCTAGTTGTTATTTTTGTTGGTCCGTTATTGTCTTGCCTTATCATGCTTGTTGTCAATGGTTGGTTTCTTTGAAACTGAAGCTTATTGGCAAGGTGGGTTCACGGAAGATCAAAAATATTATTATAAGGAACACCTCTTGTCACAAAAAGGGAAACACTTATGGGAACAAATTGATAGATTGTATACCATTGCTAGAAATGTGTGCTCTACTTATAATGTTACTTATTGCTGTGATGAATCTCATTGCAGAAAGAGGTATACACACCTCCCTTTTCAATGTGAGTATAATGATAATGATACCATATCTTCCTATGCTAAAGGAATTTATGACTTTTATGATGCGGAACAAATTGAAGAATTTATTGCTTGGAAGGGTGCTTTTGAACTTGCTAGTTTGCTTGAAAATATTGATGATTCACCTTATAAGTATGAGGTTTATGGTATACTTATATTTTTCTTTGATAATTACAAGGATGAAAATGGCAATATTCTTGAATATTTTAATAGATGCTTTCCACAAATGGAAGAGACTAATGCCTTGCAGGATCCTATGGAAGAAGAAATTGATGAACCTGAAATCTCATTAGATGAAAAAGAGGAGGAGAGTTATGAACAAAAGGAGGAAGAATGGATTAGCTACCCATGCCTACCTTCTAATGAGAGTAACTCTTTATCCCTTACATTATTTGATTGTCCCCCTTGCTTACTAAAGGAGAATGAATGTTATGTTCCTGAGGTTTCTCTTGGAAATGTTTATGATAAAGCTCTAATGCTTGTAGATCATGAAAAGAATGCTTTATGTGATAGTTATATTGTTGAGTTTATTCATGAGGCTACTGAAAATTATTATGAGAGAGGAAAATATGGTTGTAGAAGTTTTCATGGTATTGAAACACCTCTCTATGTGCTGAAAGTTTTGAAGTTACTCTTGTTTTATCTTCCTATGCCTGTCACTATGTTATTTGCTTACACGATTCCTATGCATAGGAAGAGGGTTAGACTTAAATGTGTTCTAAATTTGCTCCTTGATGCTCTCTTTTGCTTCAAATCATATTTCTTATGAGAGCATCCTCTCAAACTTTTATGCCTGAAGATGATAATATGTCTATTATTCTTGGGAGATCTTTTCTTAAATACTGCATGAGCTGTTATTAATTATAATGAAGGGAAGGTGACCTTCAATGTTAATGACAAGGAACACATTGTCTATTTCCTCAAGAAGATTGAAAAACCTTATGGTTTGAATTCAATTGAACATGTTGAGGGCATTCAAGTTGGAGAAATATATTGTCCCATACCAAGAGTAAAATTTGAAACTATTATGATTGGGACCATTTCTATCAAGGTTGAGGTAACATAATCATTAGTGGAATACAAATTTTTGTCTCATATGAAATTGTTTTGGTAGCAAGACCTGATCAACCTTGTTAACAAAAGGATTTCATTGAACAAAACAATGTTTTCACTATGATTATTTTTGTTTACTTCTATTCTATCCATTCTAGTTTTTGCTTATGCCTAACTTAAAGGCATTAAAGAAAAGTACTTATTGGGAGATAACCAAAAAGTTTTATATGAGTCTTGGAAGTTATTACTTCTGTAATAACCGCGCCTTATTCTTTTTATTTTCTTTTTGTGCCAAGAGTAACCTCTAATGAGAGAGAAGTAATGATTGGGAAAGTTGTTGTCCCGAAACAACTTTTTGTGCTTCACCGTAAAAATTCGTGAGCGAGCTCTGTATGTCGGATTGAGCTGTAATTGTTTGTGCTTCTGCCCCTGGTTGTTATATAACTTTCGTTAGTTCAACACTTTTTGATGTCAGCAAGAAAAGGTCTTCGAAAAAATTCGTCTTTACCTGTTGGTCTGCTTTGACAGATTTTTGCCATTTTCTGCATTTGCTTCTTGTTGGTTCCTTTTTGAGTTCTTTTAGGGAATTGAGCTTTTTGAGGGAAGTGCTACAGTAGATAGTGTTCTAATGGAAGTTTATTTGGTGTTAGAACTGAACCTTAAGACCTATTATATTGAGTGCACTAATGTTGGTAATAAAGATTGTGTGAAGTTTTGTATGAAGGAAAAATTTCAGGTGTATGGAAGGAATGAGTAATGCGATGAAGGATGGACTAAAGCTCAAGTTTGAGGATGCCACGCGTGTCGCCCCAAGAAATATCCAATAAGTACAAGTGTCAAAGCTTGGGGATGCCCAAAGCATCCCCTTCTTCATCAATAAAAATCACAGGTTTCTTCCAAACACTTCATTTTTATTGTTTCATGCACAGCTGTGTTGTTCTTGGAGCGTCTTCTTTTTCATTTTCGTTTTGGTTTTTTGTTTGCTTAGTTTGCTTAGTTTTCTGAATAAATTGGTTGGACCCCCTCTTTCATACATTGGTTTGCAAATAGTTTGGTTTGGTTTGGAAAGGAGTAGGAAAGTTCATACTTAAGTGGTAAAGAGAGCTTGTTTTTTGACTGTGGCCTATGCTTTGTCATGCCATGCTTGATATTGTTTTGGCTTTATGCTTAGTATTCTGCTGTAGCATGACTTGTTATAAATAATTGAGATTGCTTAATGTGCCTTGGTTGAATCATGCGTTGTTTTAGCATATTAAAGCATAGTATAGTTGTATTCTCCTTTGATGCTTTATTTGGGTTGACTTGGCACATGCTCACACCATGTTATGACTATCTCAAGTCACCATAAGCCTTTATGATCATTTAGTTTTCAACTTGCAGTATCAATTTATGCTTTGATCAATGATGTTTTGTCGCTCTGCATGATTATGGCCATTATTGCTCTCTCGTTTGTCGCTCCCTTGCTATTGCTAGCCTACACTTACACTGAGTGTTTTACTCATGTTTCCAACTTCCTTAAACCAAATCTTGCCAAAGTGTCCACCATACCTACCTATTAGCATCATTTGCTACTTCCGTGCATATTCAATATGCCTTGTTTTCTTTCGAATAAAATGTTTGCTTGTTATGAGAAAGTTAGTTAGTAAAGCTCTCACGAACTTGATGGCACACTTTATTTTCTTGCATTTAATAAACCTGAACTATTGTGAACTCTCCATGAAAGTTATATGCTTGAAAATTATAGGCTGGGGATTAGCAGAACCGTGCTGTCACGGGGAACACTTTCAACACTTGTAAATATATACCCAGTTGATACCTTGCTCTTTTTGCGGATGTCGTCGGTGTGAAATAAAAGGGGAGCTTGTAAGTCCATGGAGTTATGTATGCGTGTTAGAGAAACGCCTGGGCCGCTGGTCTAATCCATGCTGACATGGTGGAAACCTGCAGCGTAGCCGTAATGATATCTATGAAGCATTCTTCTTATAAAAAAGAGAAAGATAGCTATTGAGAAAAAGAAAAAAAAGAGATTTATGAAAAGTAGAAAGAGAGAAAATGCACCATTTTCCCATGGTAAATAAGAAGATTGCTGAGATACTCATTGTCTACTTGCCTTGTCATTTTGATATGGGGATTCTTCCATATCATCGGGCAAGGGGTACCCCGTTGGCGGTTCTCAATGATATGCACATACTTACGATGACAATAACTTACTGGTAACTAAAGTTGAGTAGCATGAGGAGCAGCCCTCGTACTCAAGGGACTTAGGATTTTCAGTTTATAGTCTGTCAAGCATATAACTCAAACTGGACCTCACTTTCACCTTAACCACATTAAAGATGCTTATGATAGGGGCAATGAGAGCTCAAAGCTAATGAGTACCATACTTTCAGCATTTGGAAGCCTTTCAAATTATGCAAAACCTTTTCTTATACTTGTTGAGTCTCCACACATTCTATGAGCACTTTCTTGAGAGCATAGTGGCCATTCTTAGTTCTATGTGCATTGTCCCAAGACTTGTTGATTGATGCATACCTTGATATTGCTTGTTTTAAACTATTTGTATCTAGTCACTCTTGTAAACTTTGAAGGTTTCCTATGCATTTATGTTTGCTACTCTATGAGGGACAAGCTGAATGCCACTATGCTATGTTTTCTTTATGTGAAACAAACAAACGTCTTGCAAAGCATTGTTATTCATGAATCTTTTGTTTGTGCCTTTTCATGTTGCATCATAGTTTCTTTGTATTATTGCTAGAACTTTGTCTTTCATGTTATGATTGAAGTACTATGATCCCAGCTTTGAATGTTTTACAAATCCTTTGATCAAGTCTTTGATGGTGCATGTCACCTCAAAAATTATTCTTTCTTTTTATCACTTACCTACTCGAGGACGAGCAGGAGTTAAGCTTAGGGATGTTGATACATTGCAAATGTATCTATAATTTTTGATGCTCCATGCTTGGTTTTATCCACTTTCTTGTGTTTTGTCCACACTTTGGAGTACTTTTCATATGATTTCTTGGACTAACCTATTAACAAGAGCCATAGTGCCAACTGCCTGTTTTCTGCTGTTTTTGCTTCCAGGAAAGTCAGAAAATGAATATTCTCGGAATTGGACGGGACAAAAGCCAAAGTGCCTATTTTTCCAGAAGACTCCAGGAGCCAGAATACGAGACGAAGGAGGGCCAAGGGCTGGCCACACCCCCCTAGGCGCGGGCTGGGCCTGGCCGCGCCAATGCATGGTGTGGTGGCCCTAGGCACCCCCTCGGTCTCCCTCTTTGCCTATAAGAAGCCTTCTGACCTAAAAACTTCGGGGGGTTCGACGTTTTTCCACGAAAAGTTCCGCTGCACCGCCGCCACTGAAGGGGAGATTCGGGGGACAGAAAGTCTCTGTTTCGGCACCCTGTCGGGACGGGGAAGTGCCCCCGGAACCATCTCCATCGTTCTTCACCATCATCTCCATCGACCATCCATGCTTCCCCCATGTATGAGTGAGTAATACCCCGCTGTAGGCTATGGGGATGGTAGGGATTGGATGAGATCGTTCATGTAATGGCATCAGATTGTTAGGGCATGGTGCCTATTATCTTTTATTAGTGCTTTATGACTTTATTGCGACTTGTTGTGCTTAATGCTTGTCACTAGGGCCCGAGTGCCATGATTTCAGATCTGAACATGTTATTGATTTATTATGATAGTATTGTTCTTGGTCTTATCTGCAAGTTGTATACACACGTTGTTGTCCGGAACCTATGGCCCCGAAGTGACAGAAATCGGGATAACCGGAAGGGAAAGGCTTTGATGTGAGGATCACATGTGTTCACGGAGTGTTAATGCTTTGCTCCGGTGCTCTATTAAAAGGAGCACCTTAATTTCCAGTAGTTCCCTAGAGGCCCCGCTGCAAATGGGCTGGCAGGACAAAAGATGTTGTGCAAGTTCTCATTGCGAGCACGTATGACTATATATGGAACACATGCCTAGGATTGTCTAGTACTTGGATGCTTTATCTTATTTATCTGCAATTGCCCTATGTTCTGATTGCTATGTGAATTGTCTTGCCCATGCAACGCCCGTCCATCCATCCCTATGCCTACCGCACTCGAATCCCACTGTTTACTGCTTGTGTTACTACCGTCTTTGCTTTACTACTATTGTTACTTCACTTTTCCTACTACAAAACTGTTGCTAGTGATAAACTGCTGTGAGCAAGATTGTTTCGAGGTGTAGCTGAATTGACAACTCAGTTGTTAAGGCTTATAAATATTCTTTGGCTCCCCTTGTGTCGAATCAATAAATTGGATTTAACTTCCCTCGAAAATACCGCGATACACCCCCTATAATTGTGGGTCATCATGCAGCTCCAGGGAAGAAGAAGACGCGTAATGGATGCAGGCGCCAACGCTGCAAGCCTACAGTGACGAGAGCTGGGCCGAGCAGGTTCGTCCATGTCCCAGCTCTGCGCCATGGCTGCAACGCCCCACAGATTGCCGCTCTAGGGAAGAAGAAGACACGTAATGGATGCAGGCGCCAACGCTACAAGCATAATTGACACCTAAGCGACAGGAGCGACATAATGGAGCGAACTGACAGGGGGCCAACTTGACGGCCGTTAGCCTGATATTTTGTATTGAAACGTAAAGTTGAATTCGTGCCGAAAAAGTCCCTCTGAGTATTTGGCACACCAACTGTAGTCATCCCGGCTGATTTCAGGGAACTTGGGTACCGCGTTGCCTGGGCGCCCCAACTTTCGGGCCACAAAATGATATTCTCAGGCCGAGGGGGTGCTAGAGGTGGCTAGACCACCCCCTCGCGCAGGCCAGGCTGGGCCGCGTGGCCAGGTGGTGTGGCGGCCCCGTGGCCCCTCTCCTTCTCATATTCTGGCTCCTTGTGTCCCTCGGTGAAAAACTGGCTTTGGCTTTTGTCCCGTCCAATTCCGAGAATATTCATTTTTTGACTTTCCTGGAACCAAAAACAACAGAAAATAGGCATCTGGCACTATGGCTCTTGTTAATAGGTTAGTCCAAGAAAGTGTATAGAAAGTACTCCAAAGTTGGAACAAAACATAAGAAAGTAGATGAAAACCAAGCATGGAACATCAAAAATTATGGATACGTTAGCAATGTATCAACATCCCCAAGCTTAACTCCCGCTCGTCCTCGAGTAGGTAACTGATAAAAAGAAAGAATAATTTTTGAGGTGACATGCACCATTGATGATCCACAAGTATAGGGGGTGTATCGCAGTATTTTCGAGGGAAGTGAAACCCAATTTATTGATTCGACACAAGGGGAGACAAAGAATATTTATAAGCCTTAACAACTGAGTTGTCAATTCAGCTGCACCTGGAAACAATGTTGCTCACAACAGTTTATCAGTAGCAATAGTTTTGTAGTAGGAATAGTAAAGTAGCAGCAGTAGTAGAGTAAAGACAACAGTAACAATAGCAGTAAACAGTAGGATTTGAGTGTGGTAGGCATAGGGATGGATGGACGGGCGTTGCATGGACAAGACAATTCACATAGCAATCAGAACATAGGGCAATTGCAGATAAATAAGATAAAGCATCCAAGTACTAGATAATCCTAGGCATGTGTTCCATATATAGTCATACGTGCTCGTAATGAGAACTTACACAACATCTTTTGTCTTGCTAGCCTGTTTGCAGTGGGGCCTCAAGGGAACTACTGGCAATTAAGGTGCTCCTTTTAATAGAGCACCGGAGCAAAGCATTAACACTCCGTGAACACATGTGATCCTCACATCAAAGCCATTCCCTCCGGTTATCCCGATTTCTGTCACTTCGGGGCCATTGGTTCCGGACAACAACGTGTGTATACAACTTGTAGATAAGACCAAAAACAATACTATCATAATGAATTAATAACATGTTCAGATCTGAAATCATGGCACTTGGGCCCTAGTGACAAGCATTAAGCACAACAAGTCGCAACAAAGTCATAAAGCACTAATAAAAGATACTAGGCACCATGCCCTAACAATCTGATGCCATTACATGAACGATCTCATCCAATCCCTACCATCCCCATAGCCTACAACGTGGGATTACTCACTCATAGATGGGGGAAACATGGATGGTCAATGGAGAAGTGATGGCGATGATGATGGCAAAGATCCCCTCCAATTCCCTGTCCTAGCAGGGTGCTAGAACGGAGTTTCTGGTGCTGTTTCGTGGAATCTGGTGGTGGCGGCGGAGCGGAACTCCTTGTTGAAAAATGTTGAACCCCCTCGAGTTTTTAGGTCAGAAGGCAAATTATAGGCGAAGAGGGAGACCGAGGGGCAGCCTGGGGCGGCCAGACCATGCCCTGGCGCGGCCAGGCCCATCTGGCGCCTAGGGGTGGTGTGGCCAGGCCCTGGCCCTCCTCCATCTCGTATTCTGGCTCCAGGAGTCTTCTGGTGAAATAGGATTTTCGGCATATTTTCCGGGATTTTTCCAGATAGTTGATTTTCTGCACAAAAAGTAGCCACCAAGGTAATTCTGCTGAAAACAGCGTCAGTCCGCGTTAGTTGCATCCAAATCACACAAGTTTAGAGGAGAAACAATAGCAAATGTGTTCGGGAAAGTAGATACGTTTTGGATGTATCAACTCCCCCCAAGCTTAGCTTATTGCTTATCCTCAAGCAATTCAGTTGAAAACTGAGTGCGATAAAAGAACTTTCACGAACACCTTTGTTCCATAAGATGTATATAATCTCAGCATGTGATCAACTACTTAGGCAATTCATAATAAAGAGTATGCAACTGAGTCTACTTAATAGTCATTGCAAGCTATGAAGATAACCCAACTCAAAAATAATAAGTAGCATGAAGCATAAACATAAGCAACAGTACAATGCTCATAAAAATGTATGATAGAGTGGTATCTCGCTTGCCTTTGATTATGAATGTCAAGGCACCTCTGAAGTTCAAGTGATGACTAGAAGTAAAGATATCAAAGATACAAGCATCAAAGTCATAACACAAATAATCAAGTAATGGGACAAGCACAAAGAATGACAACTATGCTCTCAAGAAGGTGCTCAAAGAATATATGGAGACTCAACAAGTAAAGGAAAAGGCTTGGAATAATTTGAAAGGCTTCCAAATGTTGAAAGTATGATACTCATTAGCTTTGAGATCTCATTACCCCTATCATAAGCTTCTTTAATGTGGTTAAGGTGAAAGTGAGGTCCAATCTGAGTTATATGCTTGACAGACTATAAACTGAAAATCCCATGTGCCTTGACTACGAGGGCCGCTCCTCATGCTACTCAACTTTAGTTACCGGTAAGTTCTTGTCATTGTAAATATGTGCGTCTCATAGAGAACCGCCAACAGGGTACCCCTTGCCCGATGATACGGAAGAATCCCCATATCAAAATGACAAGGCAAGCAGACAATGAGTATCTCAGCAATCTTCTTATTTACCATGGGAAAATGGTGCTTTTTTCTCTCTTTCCTCTTTTCATAAATCTTTTTTTCTTTTTCTCAATAGCTATCTATCTTTTTTATAAGAAGAATGCTTCATAGATATCATTATGGTTACGCTATAGGTTTCCACCATGTCAGCATGGATTAGACCAGCGGCCTAGGCGTTTCTCTAACACACATACATAACTCCATGGACTTACAAGCTCCCCTTTTATTTCACACCGACGACATCTGCAAACAAAAGAGCAAGGTATCAACTGGGTATAAATTTACAAGTGTTGAAAGCGTTCCCCATGACAGCAAGGTTCTGCTAATCCCCAGCCTATAATTTGCAAGCATATAACTTTCATGGACAGTCACAATGGTTCAAGTTTATTAAGTGCAGAAAATAAAGTGTGCCATCAAGTTCGTGAGAGCTTTACTAACTAACTTTCTCATAACAAGCAAACATTTTATTCGGAAGAAAACAAGGCATAATGAATATGCACGGGAATAGCAAATGATGCTAATAGGTAGGTATGGTGGACACTTTGGCAATATTTGGTTTAAGGAAGTTGGAAACGTGAGTAATATACTCAGTGGAAGTGAAGGCTAGCAATAGTAAGGGAGCGGCAAACGAGAGAGCAATAGCTGTCATAATCATGCTTGCAACAAAACAGGACTAATCATGGCATGAAAGTGATTCAAGATCCTCAAGGCAAAATAATTCATCACGGCTTAACTGATTATTACAGTCATGTGCATGCGTGAGCATGTGCCAAGTCAATTCAAATGAAACATTCAGAGGAGGATACCACGGTGTCTTACCAAGTTATGAATAGAATAATGCAAGGAAACATTCATAAGACATGCTACAAACTATTAGCGAGTTGGAGCTAATTCATAAGAAAGCAAGAACTACTAAACATCCAAAGATAACATACACCCTACACGAACAGACTAAGCATGCCCACAATGATGAGTATATCTACAAAAATGAAAACAAATAGAGTTCGTTACCAGCCTCTTACCACGCCTCAAGTTGTCATTAATCCTCATTATTGCCCTTCACTTGTGTGGCTTGAATAATAATAATAATATGAAACCAAATATCCACTGAGGACTGCTGAACCCTGCAACAAACTCACAAAGCCGATGAAGAATAACAAATATTTCTGGTGTTCTCGATTTTTTTAAACGAGAACCAAAAAGGAAAAACAAGGAAAGCAAAATCTTTTTGGGTTTTCCGAATAGTTCAAACAAAGCAAAAAGGGAAAAACAAACCAAGGCAAAATGAAGAAGAAAACCAAAGAGAAACAACAGAAATATTTTTGGTCTTTTTGTGTTTTAGAAAGCAAAAGAAAAGAAAGAACGAAAACTAAAAAGAGAACAAAACATGAATATACAAAGTATCGACGCAACATGATATGGAGATGAGTGCGGTGTCGGCATACCTCCCCCCAAGCTTAGGCTTTTGGCCTAAGTGGGTATCAATCCCAAGCCAGCCAGGATGACGTGTCACCGTAGTATGACGAGGAGGTACCCTCGTCCTAGTGTGAGCTCGAGTACGTCCCTCCGTAGTGTGCGGAGTAATTGTAGGAGGGTACATCCTCCTAGTGCTGCTCGTGGAAACCCAGCAAGCGAAGCTGCTCGTCCACCTCCTCCTTAGAGCGCGACCACGGTCTCCTGTGAACACTAAACAAAGAAGACTGCGGCAAAGGGATCTCCCTTTCATCCCCGTCAGTGAAAAGCATCCTATATACTAGACCGTTCAAATTAGAAGTAGCAGTGAGAAAGTGATGAGTTTTCATAGCAACAAGGTCAAGCCTCTGTGGTGCCAGTATAGTATCATTGGGATCTACTAAAAGTCCCAATGCATTGACTATACGCGAGGCAATGATGCCCCCATAGATAGGCCCCCTAGCAGCTAGGCGGCGAGCAATAAGCGAGCCCAGGTTGTACCGAGTATCATTGTTAAGCGCAGCAGCAAGGAATGCTAAATGATAGTTGGAGATATTACTTGTGTTCTCCCTACCCAGTACGCTACTAGCAAGATAATATGCAAAGTATCTAAGAGCGGGGAGTTGGATATTTCTTATCTTTCCGCGTTGCGCCACGCGGTCATCATCATTAGTCACCCCTCGGTAAACCTCTAGTAAATCAGCGGGCCGCCCTTGAATTTTCTTCACGGTCCCTGTCATGCTTACACCTACAATACTGCAAAATCTCTCCAAAGGCATGGTGTAGGGAAGATTATAAATTTTGAAAGAGACAGTCGACTGATAGGATGTGTTAGTAAACGTGAAGCTCTCAACAAAAGTTTTGGTGAGCATAGCGTATTGCTCACTCTCATCTTGCATATATGAGGTCAAACCAACCCTCTCAATCAGTAGCAAGAAATCATCAAGAATACCTGCAGCTTGTAAGAAAGTAAAACAAGGAAGAGTGGATGGGTGAGCATCCCCATCATCCCTTTCATTACCAATACGAGTTGCAATGAGATCTTCGTTGTATGATGGCCTAAACTGAGAGGTTGATCTTGAGGGCCTCGACCTCCTAGGTGCATCACTCTCAAATATCTCTCCAAAAGTATGGTTGTTCACGCTTGGTATTCTGAAATTTAAACACCTATTAAACAGGTGATTGCAAAGTAAATATAATGAAGGATTCTACTCATAGGGACTTGTAAGAGGCCTAAACATGCATCAAAACTATATCTCTAAGCATCAAACAAGCTTACAAGCTCTCATAACCATTCACCTACAACAGCAAAATACTCAAGGTATAATCCACTAAACACAAATGTACTTGGACAAGGAGAGGAGTCACATACCAG
The DNA here is from genome assembly GCA_910589775.1 of Avena eriantha. Lineage (NCBI taxonomy): Eukaryota > Viridiplantae > Streptophyta > Magnoliopsida > Poales > Poaceae > Avena > Avena eriantha. The sequence continues at coordinate 191,765,478 of OU342744.1, forward strand.
GGAACAAATGCTCCAAATTTCAGCAAAAAAGATGGGCTGAGCAAGGAGATCGAAAAAATCGAGAGCAAGCACAGCAAGAACGCGATTTTGAGCAATGAACTGGAGCTTACTCGGGAGAGAGAAGAAAGTGGCAGGTGAGAGAGTTAGTGGGGGGCCAGGGGTGGCCCACACGATGGCATGGCGCCACCCAGGGCAGGCCGCGCCACCAGGTGGTGTGCCTGCCTGGTGGGTCCCATTAGTACCTCCCAGGTACTCCTTTGCCCCTTTTTTCACACAAAAATTTAATATGAATTTTCTGAAATTTTTTGAGACACTTTATTTTTGGGCATTTTCAGTAATAGAAGAATGATTTTCTGACACACAGATTTTTTTGGAAAAATGATGCAAGGACAAAACAAAGCTAGAACTGCAGAAGTTCTAAAACACCCTAACATGCAAGCAACTAACAACAAAAAGAAAACTAAATGAAAACAAAAACTAAAATGGATAGAATAGAAGTACACGAAAATAATCATAGTGAAAACATTGTTTTGTTCAATGAAATCCTTTTGTTAACAAGGTTGATCAGGTCTTGTTACCAAAACAATTCCATATGATACAAAACTTTGTATTCCACTAATGATTATGTTGCCTCAACCTTGATAGCAATAGTCCCAATCATAATAGTTTCAAAATTTTCTCTTGGTATGGGACAACATATTTCTCCAACTTGAATGCCCTCAACATGTTCAACTGAATTCAAACCATAAGTCCTTTCAATCTTCTTGGGGAAATAAACAGTATGTTCCTTGTCATTCACATTGAAAGTAACCTTTCCTTGATTACAATTGATAACAGCTCCTGCAGTATTAAGAAAAGGTCTCCCAAGAAGAATAAACATATTATCATCTTTAGGCATTTCATGCACAACAAAATCAGTTAATATCAAGCAATTATGAGTCACTTGAACAGGTACATCCTCACATATACCAACAGTAATAGTGGTAGATTTATCAGCCATTTGCAAAGATATATCAGTTGGTATTAATTTTTCTAGTTGAAGCCTCTTATAGAGAGAGAAAGGCATAACACTAACTCTAGCTCCCAAATAACACAAAGAAGTTCTAACATAACTATTCTTAATAGAGCAAGGGATAGTTGGAATCCTAGGGTCTCCAAGTTTCTTAGGAACCTTACCATTAAAGGAATAATTAGCAAGCAAAGTAGAAATTTCTTCATTAGGGATCTTCCTTTTATTTGAGACAATATCCTTCATATACTTTGAGTAAGGAGGCAATTTAATAGCATCAGTCAAAGGAATTTGCAAGAATAAAGGTTTCATCCACTCACAAAACTTATTATAATGTTCATCCTCCTTTGACTTGTGTTTCTTATCAGGGAATGGCATAGGTTTTTGGACCCAAGGCTCTCTTTCACTACCATGTTTCTTAGCAATAAAATCTTCTTTAGTGTATTTAGTATTCTTAGTGTGGTTTTCAGGTTCTTCTTAAACTTTTTCTTCATTAGGAACTTCATTTTCTTCATTACCACTTTCAGTTTCAGCATTAGAGACAGATATACTATTAGGATCTATAGCAGGTTCAGAGGGTTCTACAATAGTTTTATGTTTCTTTTTTCCTTTTATTACGAGTAGAACCACTATTTTCAGCTTGTTGAGAATCCTGCTCAATTCTTTTGGGATGCCCCTCGGGATATAGAGGATAGCAGCACCACTTCTAGTTCTAATTTCATAAGCATGTTTTTCTTTAGCAGCGTTAACTAGCAAGTCTTTTTGCACTTTAATGAGTTTATCTATTTGAGTTTGAACCATTTGAAAGTGTTTAACAATCATTTTAACATCTTTAGAGGTTCTTTCCACAATATCTTTCAACTCAACAATAGCTCTAGTGTTTTCCATTATATGATTTTGCACCCTTTTATTAAAATTATCTTGCTTAACAATAAAGATATCGAATTCTTCTAAGCATTGATCAGGAGGTTTAGAGTAAGGGATATCACCTTCATCAAAGTGTTGGAGAGAGTGTACCTCAATAGTGGGTGAGTAGGGGATAGACTTACATAATTCTTCTATAGGAGGTAAATTCTTAACATCTGCAGCTTTAATTCCCCTCTCCTTAAGACATTTCTTAGCTTCCTTCATCACTTCATCATTTAATTCAATAACTCTTCTTTGATATTGGAATAGGCAGCAGAATAGTAGGTTCAGGTATAATTACTTCAGGTATAGCTTGTTTAGGAGGAGTCCAATCTTCATAATTCTTACTTATTTAATCCATAAATTCCTCAGCTTCCTTAGGAGTCCTATTCCTGAAAAAACAATCAGCACAACTATCTAGGTATGTCCTAGATTCCTCGGTTAGTCCATTATAAAATATATCAAGAAGCTCATTCTTAGGCAATGGACTTCCAGCTTGTGCATGAATCAAAGCACAGAACCTTGCCCAAGATTCAGGCAATACCTCTTTTTCTCCCTGTTTAAAATCAAAAAGTTCCTGCAAAATAGCATGTCTAGCACTAGGAGGAAAATATTTCTACAGGAAAGTACTAATCAAGCACTCAGGGCTATCAATAGATCCAAGAGGTAAATTACTAAACCAAGTTTTAGCTTCTCCTTTCAGTGAAAAGGGGAAAATCTTCGCAACAAAGTAAGTACGCATCTTAATGTCATCAGAAAACACGCCACTCATGGTAGAAAGTTCATTCATATGTACTACCGCACTTTCATTCTTAGTCTCACAAAAAGGTTCTTTCTCGACAATAGCTATGTAAGATAGATCGAGAGAGAAATCATAATCTTCATCTATAATGTTTATGGGAGAAGCAGCAAACTTAGCAACATGAGAAAATTTGGGTCTAATAGTACGCCTCTCAAGGAGACTCTTAGAAGCGCTCCTATCATGGGTGTTTTTACATTCTTTAATAAATTCATCGTTCATCTCAACATAACCATCTTCAATGTCATAACTCTCACTAGACTCAGGTGAACTAACATGTGTGGTAGTGTCTTCATTAGGAGTTTCAGTATTTCTAGCTATAGTTCTAGCAATCGTAGCATCTAGGAAAGGACCTAATGAACCACTCTTATCAAGCACAGTAGAAGCAGCATCATCAGCATTAGAAGTTTCAGATTCAGCAGTAGAAGCAGTGTGTGTAGCATGTGTATGTGGTGGTGTAACGAGCTTACTTATAACAGATGGTGAATCAAGAGCAGCAGAGGTGTTCAGAACCGTACCTCTTCTTGTAGTGGATGGTAAAATAGGAAACTTGCCATCACGAGACTTACCCATGATGGATGGATAGCTGCGTACAATAGAGAATCCAAGTGAACTTGATAAATAAAGCTATGCTCCCTAGCAACGGCGCCAGAAAATAGTCTTGATGGCCCACAAGTATAGGGGGTGTATCGCAGTATTTTCGAGGGAAGTGAAACCCAATTTATTGATTCGACACAAGGGGAGACAAAGAATATTTATAAGCCTTAACAACTGAGTTGTCAATTCAGCTGCCCTTGGAAACAATCTTGCTCACAGTAGTTTATCAGTAGCAATAGTTTGTAGTAGGAATAGTAAAGTAGCAGCAGTAGTAGAGTAAAGACAGCAGTAACAATAGCAGTAAATAGTAGGATTTGAGTGCGGTAGGCATAGGGATGGATCCCGTCCATCCATCCCTATGCCTACCTTACTCGAATCCCACAGTTTACTGCTTTTGTTACTACCGTATTTGCTTTACTACTATTGTTACTTCACTTTTCCTACTACAAAACTGTTGCTACTGATAAACTGCTGTGAGCAAGATTGTTTCCAGGTGCAGCTGAATTGACAACTCAGTTGTTAAGGCTTATAAATATTCTTTGGCTCCCCTTGTGTCGAATCAATAAATTGGGTTTAACTTCTCTCGAAAATACTGCGATACACCCCCTATACTTGTGGGTCATCATGCAGCTCCAGGGAAGAAGAAGACGCGTAATGGATGCAGGTGCCAACGCTGCAAGCCTACAGTGAGGAGAGCTGGGCCGAGCAGGTTCGTCCATGTCCCAGCTCTGCGCCATGGCTGCGACGCACCATAGATTGCCGCTCCAGGGAAGAAGAAGACACGTAATGGATGCAGGCGCCAACGCTACAAGCATAATTGACACCTAAGCGACAGGAGCGACATAATGGAGAGAACTGACAGGGGGCCAACTTGACGGCCGTTAGCCTGCTATTTTGTATTGAAACGTAAAGTTGAATTCGTGCCGAAAAAGTCCCTCTGAGTATTTGGCACACCAACTGTAGTCATCCCGGCTGATTTCAGGGAACTTGGGTACCGCGTTGCCTTGGCGCCCCAACTTTCGGGCCACAAAATGATATTCTCAGGCCGAGGGGGTGCTAGAGGCGGCTAGACCACCCCCTCGCGCAGGCCAGGCTAGGCCGCGTGGCCAGGTGGTGTGGTGGCCCCCTGGCCCCTCTCCTTCTGATATTCTGGCTCCTTGTGTCCCTCGGTGAAAACTGGCTTTGGCTTTTGTCCGTCCAATTCTGAGAATATTCAATTTTTGACTTTCCTGGAACCAAAAACAGCAGAAAATAGGCAGCTGGCACTATGGCTCTTGTTAATAGGTTAGTCCAAGAAAGTGTATAGAAAGTACTCCAAAGTTGGAACAAAACATAAGAAAGTAGATAAAAACCAAGCATGGAACATCAAAAATTATGGATACGTTAGCAATGTATCAACATCCCCAAGCTTAACTCCCGCTCGTCCTCGAGTAGGTAACTGATAAAAAGAAAGAATAATTTTTGAGGTGACATGCACCATTGATGATCCACAAGTATAGGGGGTGTATCGCAGTATTTTCGAGGGAAGTGAAACCCAATTTATTGATTCGAGACATGGGGAGACAAAGAATATTTATAAGCCTTAACAATTGAGTTATCAATTCAGCTGCACCTGGAAACAATCTTGCTCACAACAGTTTATCAGTAGTAATAGTTTTGTAGTAGGAATAGTAAAGTAGCAGCAGTAGTAGAGTAAAGACAGCAGTAACGATAGCAGTAAACAGTAGGATTTGAGTGTGGTAGGCATAGGGATGGATGGACGGGCATTGCATGGACAAGACAATTCACATAGCAATCAGAACATAGGGCAATTGCAGATAAATAAGATAAAGCATCCAAGTACTAGATAATCCTAGGCATGTGTTCCATATATAGTCATACGTGCTCGTAATGAGAACTTGCACAACATCTTTTGTCCTGCTAGCCTGTTTGCAGCGGGGCCTCAAGGGAACTACTAGCAATTAAGGTGCTCCTTTTAATAGAGCACCGGAGCAAATCATTAACACTCCGTGAACACATGTGATCCTCACATCAAAGCCATTCCCTCCGGTTATCCCGATTTCTGTCACTTCGGGGCCATTGGTTCTGGACAACAACGTGTGTATACAACTTGTAGATAAGACCAAAAACAATACTATCATAATGAATCAATAACATGTTCAGATCTGAAATCATGGCACTTGGGCCCTAGTGACAAGCATTAAGCACAACAAGTCGCAACAAAGTCATAAAGCACTATTAAAAGATACTAGGCACCATGCCCTAACAATCTGATGCCATTACATGAACGATCTCATCCAATCCCTACCATCCCCATAGCCTACAACGTGGGATTACTCACTCATAGATGGGGGAAACATGGATGGTCAATGGAGAAGCGATGGTGATGATGGCGATGATCCCCTCCAATTCCCCGTCCCGGCAGGGTGCCAGAACGGAGTTTCTGGTGCTGTTTCGTGGAATCTGGTGGTGGCGGCGGAGCGGAACTCCTTGTTAAAAATGTCGAATCCCCCTGAGTTTTTAGGTCAGAAGGCAACTTATAGGCGAAGAGGGAGACCGAGGGGCAGCCTGGGGTGGCCAGACCATGCCCCTGCGTGGCTAGGCCCAGCCGGCGCCTGGGGTGGTGTGGCCAGGCCCTGGCCCTCCTCCGTCTCGTATTCTGGCTCCGAGAGTCTTCTGGTGAAATAGGATTTTCGGCATATTTTCCGGGATTTTTCCTAATAGTTGATTTTCTGCACAAAAAGTAGTCACCAAGGTAATTCTGCTGAAAACAACGTCAGTTTGTGTTAGTTGCATCCAAATCACACAAGTTTAGAGGAGAAACAATAACAAAAGTGTTCGGGAAAGTAGATAAGTTTTGGACGTATCAACCATCATAAACTTGATCAAAGTATTTGTAAAACATTGATAGCTAGGATCATAGTACTTCAACATAGCATGAAAGACAAAGTTCTAACAATAAGACATAGCAAATATGTTGCAACATGAAAAGGCACAAACAAAAGATTCATGAATGACAATGCTTTGCAAGACGTTTGTTTGTTTCACATGAAGAAAACATAGCATAGTGGCAATCAGCTTGTCCCTCATAGAGTAGCAAACATAAATGAATAGGACACCTTCAAAGTTCATAAGAGTGACTAGATACAAATAGTTTAAAGCAAGCAATATCAAAGCTATGCATCAATCAACAAGTCTTGGGACAATCCACATAGAACTAAGAATGGCCACTATGCTCTCAAAGTAGGTGCATAAAGATACATGGTGGAGACTCAACATAAAAGTAAAAGAAAGGCCTTCATAGAAGGAAGTAGGGATTCAAGTTTCATAAAGAGCTTCCAAAAATTATGGTACTTGTGAGCTTTCAGCTCTCGTTGCCCCTATCATAAGCATCTTGAAGTGATTAAGGTTAAAATGAACAAACTATTGTTTATATGCTTGGCGAAGTATAAGTTGGAAATCTCATGTCCCTTGAATACGAGGACCGCTCCTCATGCTACTCAAGTTTAGTTACCGGTAAGTTCTTGTCATAGTAAGTACATGTGTATCATAGAGAACCGCCAACGGGGTACCCCTTGCCCGATGATACGAAAGAATCCCCATATCAAAATGACAAGGTAAGCAGACAACGAGCATCTCAGCAATCTTCTTATTTACCATGGGAAAATGGTGCTTTTTTCTCTCTTTCCTCTTTTCTCATATCTCTTTTTTTTCTTTTTCTCTTTTTTTCTCAATATCTGACTCTTTTTTTATAAGAAGAATGCTTCATAGACAGCTCATTATGGTTACGCTACAGGTTTCCACCATGACAGCATGGATTAGACCAGCGGCCCAGGCGTTTCTCTAACACACATACATAACTCCATGGACTTACAAGCTCCCCTTTCATTTCACACCGACGACATCCATAGACAAAAGAGCATGACATCAACTAGATACAAAGTACAAGTGCAATGTTGAAAGTGTTCCCCATGACAGCATGGTTCTGCTAATCCCCAACATATAAGTGCAAGCATATACAACATAGACGACACAATGGTTCAAGTTTATTAAGGGCAAGAAAAGTAAAGTGTGCCATCAAGTTTGTGAGAGCTTTAATCACTAGTTTTCTCATAACAAGTTTAATTCGGAAGGTAGATAAAAACATGAATATATTTGGAATAGCATATGCTAATAGGTAGGTATGGTGGACTCTTTGGAATAACTTGGTTTTAGGAGTTGGATGCATGAGTGGAACTCATACTTGGTTATGGAGGCTAGCAAAAGACTAGGAGCGACCAACTAAGAGAGCAATAATGGCCATAATCATGCAGAGCGACAAAACATTATTAATCAAAGCATAAAGTGATACTACAAGTTGAAAACTAAAGGATCATAAAGGCTATGGTGACTTGGGATAGTCATAACATGGTGTGAGCATGTGCCAAGTCAACCCAAATAAAACATCAAAGGAGAATACCACAATACTATGCTTTAATATGCTAAAACAACGCATGATTCCTCCAAGGCACATTAAGAAATCTCAATTGTTTATAACAAGTCTTGCTACAACAAAGAATACAAAGCATAAAGCCAAAACAATATCAAGCATGGCATGACAAAGCATAGGCCACCGTTAAAAACAAGCTCTCTTTACCACTTAAGCATGAGCTTTCCTACTCTTTTCCAATCCAAACCAAACTATTTGAAAACCAATGTATGAAAGAGGGGATCCAACCAATTTATTCAGCAAACTAAGAAAACCAAGCAAACGAAAAGCAAAACGAGAAAAATGAAGACGCTCCAAGAACACAGCTGTGCATGAAACAATAAAAATGAAGTGTTTGGAAGAAACCTGGAATTTTTATTGATGAAGAAGGGGATGCCTTGGGGAGGCATCCCCAAGCTTTGACGCTTGTACTTCTTGGATATTTCTTGGGGTGACACGCGTGGCATCCCCAAGCTTGAGCTTTAGTCCATCCTTCATCTCATTACATCATTCCTTCCATACACCTGAAATTTTTCTTCATACAAAACTTCACACAATCTTTATTAGCAACATTAGTGCACTCAAGATAATAAGTCTTTAGGTTCAGTTTCAACACCAATAAAACTTCCATTAAAACACAAACTACTGTAGCACTTCCCTCAAAAATCTCAATTCCCCAAAAGAACTCAAAAAGGAACCAACAAGAAGCAAATGCAAATAATGGCAGAAATCTGTCAAAAGAGACCAGCAGGTAAAGATGAATTTTTTCGAAGACCTTCTGTTGCTCAAATCAAAAAGTGTTGAACTAACGAAATTTAGATAACAACCTGGGGCAGAAGCACAAATATGCATGCCTTAGAAGGACATACTGATATTTTTTACGGTGAAGCACAAAAATCTGTTTCGGGACAGCAACTTTCCCAATCATTACTTCTCTCTCATTAGAGGTTATTCTTGGCACAAAAATAAAATAAAAAGGATAAGGAGAGGTTATTCCTGAAGCAATAACTTCCAAGACTCATCTAAAACTTTTGGGTTATCTCCCAATAAGTACTTTTCTTTAATGCCTTTAAGTTAGGCATAAGAAGCAAGAAAAAGAATCAAGTGTTCTCAAATGAAGAGGCATTAAGATTGATACCAGAAATATCTTCAACAAGGCAAGGTATTTCATCCAAATAAGTTCTAGAGGATCCTCTCTCAATACTCTTGGGCTCACTATTTTCATCTAACGGGTTTTCAGGAACAATCCAATCAAGATTATTTTCTATGGTTTCATGCATTGCTACAAGTTTGAAAGGTATTGGTATCTTAATTTCCTCCCCATTAGGTTCGGTTTTGTTCATATTTTCTCATGTACCAATAACATCTACACATGAGCCCATCATATTAAAACTATCAAACAATTTTCTAGCTTGCTTAGCAACATCATAGAATTCTTTAAGCAAGGTTTCTAGAATAAAATCTCTCTTTTCAGGGTCCTCAATTTCCTTAAGTTTCAGAAACATTACTTGCATTAAGGGGTTAAGGTTAACAAACCTAGCCTCCAACATGTGAACTAAAGAAGCTGCAGCAATTTTATAATTTGGAGCAGCTCTACAAGGGATCTATCCTCAATATCCTCATGTTTACTAACATAATTAAAGAATTCTTCAATATTATATTTTCCAATTATAGAGCCACTACCTATTGAAAGGTCTTTCAAAGTTAATTTAGGGATCAACATGGTGAGCTAAGAAAGAGGGAACAACTATAGAAAGACTTAAAAAAAATTGTGTGTTTTTAATAAAGAAAGCGAACTTGTAAAACTATTTTTTTTTTTGATAAAGAAGCAAGGAAACAAAGCAAAAGTAAACTAAGAAAAACAAAAATAACAAAGTAAAGAGATTGGTTATGAGGGACTCCCCTTGTGAAGATGTCCTTGACTCCTTGGCAATGGCGCCAGAAAATACTTGCTGGCGCGTGGTTGACGTGGGAGCTTCTTCTTCTTCAGTCCCCGACAACCGCGCCAGAAAATAGCTTTGATGGCCCAAGATATCTCGAGCTCGTTGGGGAACCCCAAGAGGAAGGTATGATGAGCACATCAGCAAGTTTTCCCTTAGTTATGAAACGAAGGTTTAATCGAACCAGTAGGAGCAAGGAAACACCCCAAAGGTGTTGCTAGCTGAACTTTGGCAGGGCGCACTACCAGTGCCAGGAGCAACGTGGAGACCTACACAACACAACCACAGAACTCTGTCCCCAAATTACAGTGAGGTTGTCAATCTCACTGATTTTGCTGAAAACAAAGGATTAAACGTATTGTGTGGAAGAAAGTAATAGTTTTTAGAAATTAAACAGAAAGTAGTAAACAATTGATTGTAGATTGATGATAAAATAAAGGACCAGGGTCCATAGTTCACTAGTGGTGGCTCTCCTTAAGATAGATGACATGTTGGGTGAACAAATTACAGCGGGGCAATTGACAAACATCGAGAAAGCAATCATGCATATACTACTCATCTTGACTCCTTTTAGATTTGATTGGGCATTACAACATTATACATAGACCATAATCCAACTGCTTCTATGACTAATAATCCACCTTCAGGTTATCATCCGAACCCCCTCTAGTATTAAGTTGCAAGCAACAGATAATTCCATTACGCATTGCATGTAAAGTAAACAATACGATTGTTCTATGAACAAAGGATTGTTGTTTTCTCCCTAGTAGCAACAACACATCTAGTACCTTAGAGATTTCTGTCACTTCCCCAGATTACTAGAGGCATGAACCCACTATCGAGCATTTACTAACTCTTGGAGTTGCTAGCATCTACTTGGCCAATATAGCTACTAACAACGGAAAGCATGCGAGATCATAAATAACAAAGACATAATAGAATAAATAATCAATCTAAAATAGCATCTCAATATCAATCGGATCCCCACAAACACAACATGTAAGATTACAAATAGATGATCTTGATTATTAACGGAGCTCACAAGATCTAAACATTATAGCATAAAGGAGGAGAACCAGCCATCTAGCTACTACATGGACCCGTAGTCCAAGGATGAACTACTCACGCATCACACCAGAGGATTGCACGGTGATGAAGAAGGCCTCCAGGGTGAATTCCCCTCTCCGGTAGGGTGCCGGGAAGAGCTTCAGATCCCTCCTGATGTAGGGATGGAGATTACGGCGGCTACAGACTCTTTCGTGGAATTTTGATCGGGTACTTAGGGTTTCTATATCGGAGGCATCTTATAGGCGAAAGGGGAGGCCGAGGGGGTGCTAGAGGTGGCCAGACCACCCCTTGGCGCGGGCCAGGCTGGGGCGCGCGGCCAGGTGGTGTGGCGCCCCCCTGGCCCCTCTCCGTCTCGTATTCTGGCTCCTTGTGTCCCTCGGTGAAAAACTGACTTTGGCTTTTGTCCTGTCCAATTTCGAGAATATTTATTTTCTGACTTTCCTGGAACCAAAAACAGCAGAAAACAGGCAGCTCGCACTGTGGCTCTTGTTAATAGGTTAGTCCAAGAAAGTGTATAGAAAGTACTCCAAAGTTGGAACAAAACATAAGAAAGTAGATAAAAACCAAGCATGGAACATCAAAAATTATGGATACGTTAGCAACGTATCAGCTATCTTGGCCAAGTAGATGCTAGGAACTCCAAGAGTTAGTATTTATGCTCGATAGTGGGTTCATGCCTCTAGTAATCTAGGGAAGTGACAGAAATCTCTAAGGTACTAGATGTGATGTTGCTACTAGGGAGAAAACAACAATCTTTTGGTCATAGAACAATCGTATTGTTTCCTTTACACGCAATGCGTAATGCAATTATCTGTTTCTTGCAACTTAATACTGGAGGGGGTTCGGATGATAACCTGAAGGTGGATTATTAGTCATAGATGCAGTTGGATTACAGTCTATGTATAATGTTGTAATGCCCAATCAAGTCTCAATGGAGTCAAGATGAGTAGTATATGCATGATTGCTTTCTCGATGTTTGTCAATTGCCCCGTTGTAATTTGTTCACCCAACATGTCATCTATCTTAAGGAGAGCCACCACTAGTGAACTGTGGACCCTGGTCCTTTCTTTTATCATCAATCTTCAATCAACTGTTTACTGATTTCTGTTTACTTTCTTCAAACTATTACTTTCTTCCACACAATACATTTAATCCTTTGTTTTCAGCAAAACCGGTGAGATTGACAACCTCACTATAAGTTGGGGTCAGAGTTATGTGGTTATGTTGTGCAGGTTTCCACGTTGCTACTGCCACCGGTAGTGCGCCCTGCCAAAGTTCAGCTAGCAACACCTTGGAGGTGTTTCCTTGCTCCGACTAGATTGATAACCTTGGTTTCATAACTGAGGGAAAACTTGTTGCTGTGCTCATCATACCTTCCTCTTGGGGTTCCCCAACGAGCTCGATATATTTTGGGCCATCAAGCACTTTTTCTGGCGCCGTTGTCGGGGAGTCAAGGACATCTTCACAAGGGGAGTCCCTCATAACCAATCTCTTTATTTTGTTATTATTGTTTTGCTTAGTTTACTTTTTGCTTTGTTTGCTTCTTTCTTTATCAAAAACACAAAACAATTAGTTTTACAAGTTTGCTTTCTTTATTAAAAACACAAAAAAATGACTACTCTTGAAAATACTAAGTTGTGTGACTTCACTAGCACCAACAACAATGATTTTATGAGCACACCTATTTCTCCACCCATTCCTGAAGCTACTTTCTTTGAAATAAAACTTGCTTTACTCAATCTTGTTATGACAGAACAATTTTCTGGTATTGGTAATGAAGATGCTGCTGCTCATCTAAATAACTTTGTTGAACTTTGTGAGATGCAAAAACATAGGGATATATATGGAGATATCATTAAGCTTAAATTGTTTCCTTTCTCTTTGAGAGGAAAATCTAAAGAATGGTTGAATTCCTTAACTAGGAATAGTATTGATTCTTGGACTAAATGCAAAGATGCTTTCATTGGAAAATACTATCCTCCTGCTAAGATTATATCTCTGAGAAGTGAAATAATGAAATTTAAACAATCTAATAATGAACATGTTCCTCAAGCTTGGGAAAGAATGAAATCTTTGGTAAAGAATTGTCCCACTCATGGACTGACTGCTTGGATGATTATCCAAACTTTTTATGCAGGATTGAACTATTCTTCAAGAAATCTATTGGATTCTGCTGCTGGAGGTACCTTTATGACCATTACTTTGGGTGCTGCAACAAAGCTCCTGGATAATATGATGGTTAACTATTCTGAATGGCACACTGAGAGAGCTCCACAAGGTAAGAAGGTAAATTATGTTGAAGAAACCTCTTCCTTGAGTGATAAAATTGATGTTATTATGTCTATGCTTGTTAATGGGAAAGCTCATATTGATCCAAATCATGTTCCCTTAGCCTCTTTAGTTGCTCAGGAAGAGCAAGTTGATGTGAACTTTATAAGAAATAACAATTTTAGCAACAACGCCTACAGGAATAATTTTGGTAACAACAATTATAGGCCATATCCTCCCAACAATGGTAATTCTTATGGAAATTCCTACAACAATAATAAGAGTGCACCCTCTGAACTTGAAGTTATGCTTAAAGATTTTATTAGTAAACAAACTTCTTTCAATAAAACTATTGAGGAAAAACTCTCTAATGCTGAAAGAAATATAGCATCATTGGCTCAAGCTCAATCTTCTTTGAATAAAATGGCTGCTAAACCTAAAACTATGGATAATCCCTTTGCGGCCACTAATGCCATACAAGTTAGAATTGATGAAAATGTTAGATTATTAGCTGAATTGCATGCTAAGTGGGAAAGAGAAGATGAAATTGCAAGAAACATTAGTGTTTCTACTATCATTACCACTAGTGTTGAGGCTAGTAATAGCTCTACTACTTTAGATGATAATTATGATTTTTATATTGATGGTTGCAACATCTCTGAAGTTATTAAGTTCCTACAAAAGCTTGCTAAAAGTCCTAATGCTAGTGCTATGAATATGGCCTTTGCAAAAACCATTACTGATGCTCTCATAAAAATTAAAGAAGAAAAGATGAAACATAAAGCTTCTATTCATATAAAACAAGAAGATGGTTGGCAACCCATCATTAATATGAAAGTGAATGATTTTGATTTGAAAGCTTTATGTGATCTTGATAGTAGTGTTTCTATTATGCCTAGAAGGATTTATGATATGCTTGATTTGCCACCATTGGAAGATTGTTATTTGAATGTTCCACTTGATGATAATGCTAAAAATAAACTCATGGGGAGTATTAATGATGTTCTTATTATGGTTAACAATGCCTATGTCCTCGTTAATTTCTATGTTTTGGATGTTGAATGCAATGCTTCTTGTCTTATTACTTTGGGAAGACCTTTCCTTAGAACTGTTGGTGCCATTATTGATATGAAAGAAGGCACCATTAAATATCAACTCCCACTCAAAAAGGTATAGAACACTTCCCTAAGAATAGAGAGAAGATTTATTTTGCCTCTCCTATGAAAAAAAATTACTCTTAATGCTTCTTCATTTGAGAACACTTGATTCTTTTTCTTGCTTCTTATGCATAACTTAAAGGCGTTAGTGAAAAGTACTTATTGGGAGATAACCCAAAATTTTTAGATGAGTCTTGGAAGTTATTACTTCAGTAATAACCGCTCCTTATCCTTTTTATTTGTTTTTTGTGCCAAGAGTAACCTCTAATGAGAGAGAAGTAATGATTGGGAAAGTTGTTGTCCCGAAATAGATTTCTGTGCTTCACCGTAAAAATTCATGTAAAATCTCTGTATGTTGTTTTGAGGCGTGAATGTTTGTGCTTATGCCCCAGGTTGTTATCTAACTTTAGATAGTTCAACACTTTTTATTTGAGCAACAGAAGGTCTTCGAAAAAATTCATCTTTACCTGCTAGTCTGTTTTGACAGATTTCTGCCATTATTTGTATTTTCTTCTTGTTGGTTCCTTTTTGAGTTCTTTTGGGGAATTTAGCTTTTTGAGGGAAGTGCTACAGTAGCTTGTGTTTTAATGGAAGTTTTATTTGTGTTGGAACTGAACCTAAAGACTTATTATCTTGAGTGCACTAATGTTGCTAATAAAGATTGTGTGAAGTTTTGTATAAAGGAAAAATTCCAGGTGTATGGAAGGAATGGGTAATGAAATGAAGGACGGACTAAAGCTCAAGATTGGGGATGCCACGCGTGTCACCCCAAGAAATATCCAAGACGTACAAGCGTCAAAGATTGGGGATTCCCAAGGCATCCCCTTCTTCATTAATAAAAATTTCAGGTTTCTCC
Source organism: Avena eriantha (assembly GCA_910589775.1). Lineage (NCBI taxonomy): Eukaryota > Viridiplantae > Streptophyta > Magnoliopsida > Poales > Poaceae > Avena > Avena eriantha. The sequence goes on from OU342744.1 coordinate 191,780,546, forward strand.
CAAACACTTCATTTTTATTGCTTCTTGCACAATTGTGTTGTTCTTGGAGCGTCTTCTTTTTCTTTTTTGTTTTGGTTTTTTATTTTCTTGGTTTGCTTAGTTTGTTGAATAAATTGGTTGGACCCCCTCTTTCATCCATTGGTTTTCAAATAGTTTGGTTTGGATTGGAAAAGAGTAGGAAAGTTCATGCTTAAGTGGTAAAGAGAGCTTGTTTTTAACTGTGGCCTATGCTTTTTCATGCCATGCTTGATATTGTTTTGGCTTTATGCTTAGCATTCTTTGTTGTAGCATGACTTGTTATAAACAATTGAGATTTCTTAATGTGCCTTTGAAGAATCATGTGTTGTTTTAGCATATTAAAGCACAGTATTGTGGTATTCTCGTTTGATGCTTTATTTGGGTTGACTTGGCGCATGCTCACACCATGTTATGACTATCCCAAGTCACTATAGCCTTGATGATCCTTTAGTTTTCAACTTGTAGTATCACTTTATGCTTTGATTAATGATGTTTTGTCGCTCTGCATGATTATGGCCATTATTGCTCTCTTAGTTGGTCGCTCCTAGTCTTTTGCTAGCCCCCATAACCAAGTATGAGTTCCACTCATGCATCCAACTCCTAAAATCAAGTTATTCCAAAGATTCCACCATACCTACCTATTAGCATATGATATTCCAAGTATATTCATGTTTTTATCTACCTTTCAAATTAAACTTGTTATGAGAAAACTAGTGATTAAAGCTCTCACGAACTTGATGGCACACTTTACTTTTCTTGCCCTTCATAAACTTAAACCATTGTGTCGTCTATGTTGTATATGCTTGCACTTATATGTTGGGGATTAGCAGAACCATATTGTCATGGGGAACGCTTTCAACATTGCACTTGTACTTTGTACCTAATTGATATAATGCTCTTTTGTCTATGGATGTCGTCGGTGTGGAATGAAAGGGGAGCTTGTAAGTCCATGGCGTTATGCATGTGTGTTAGAGAAATGCCTAGGCCGCTGGTCTAGACCATGCTGTCATGGTCGAACCTGCAGCGTAACCATAATGAGCTGTCTATGAAGCATTCTTATTATAAAAAAAGAGTCAGATATTGAGAAAAAAAGAAAAAAAGATATATGATAAAATAGGAAAGAGAGAAAAATCACCATTTTTCCATGGTAAATAAGAAGATTGCTGAGATGCTCATTGTCTTCTTGCCTTGTCATTTTGATATGGGGATTCTTCTGTATCATCGGGCAAGGGGTACCCTATTGGCGGTTCTCTATGATACACATGTACTTACTATGACAAGAACTTACCAGTAACTAAACTTGAGTAGCATGGGGAGCGGCCCTCGTATTCAAGGGACATGAGATTTCCAACTTATACTTCGTCAAGCATATATTCCATACTTTGTTCACTTTAACCTTAATCACTTCAAGATGCTTATGGTATGGGCAATGAGAGCTGAAAGCTAATAAGTACCATTTGGTAGCTCTTTATGAAACTTGAATCCCTACTTCCTTCTATGAAGGCCTTTCTTTTACTTTTATGTTGAGTCTCCACCTTCTATCTTTATGCACCTACTTTGAGATCATAGTGGCCATTCTTAGTTCTATGTGCATTGTCCTAAGACTTGTTAATTGATGCATAACTTTGATATTGCTTGTTTTAAACTATTTGTATCTAGTCACTCTTATGAACTTTGAAGGTGTCCTATGCATTTATGTTTGCTACTCTATGATGGACAAGCTGAATGCTACTATGCTATGTTTTATTTATGTGAAACAAACAAACGTCTTGCAAAACATTGCTATTCATGAATCTTTTGTTTGTGCCTTTATGTTGCAACATAGTTGCTTTGTCTTATTGTTAGAACTTTATATTTCATGTTATGATTGAATTACTATGATCCCAGATATCATTTTCTTACAAATACTTTGATGAAGTTTATGATGGTGCATGTCACCTCAAAAATTATTCTTTCTTTTTATCAGTTACCTACTCGAGGACGAGCAGGAGTTAAGCTTGGGGATGTTGATACGTTGCTAACGTATCCATAATTTTTGATGTTCCATGCTTGGTTTTATCTACTTTCTTATGTTTTGTTCCAACTTTGGAGTACTTTCCATACACTTTCTTGGACTAACCTATTAACAAGAGCCACAGTGCCAGCTGCGTGTTTTCTGCTGTTTTTGGTTCTTGGAAAGTCAGAAAATGAATATTCTCGGAATTGGACGGGACAAAAGGCAAAGTCAGTTTTTCACCGAGGGACACACGGAGCCAGAATACGAGACGGAGAGGGGACATGGGGCCGCCACACCACCTGGCCGCGCGGCCCAGCCTGGCTCGCGCCAGGGGTGGTCTGGCCACCTCCAACACCCCCTCGGCCTCCCCTTTCGCCTATAAGATGCCTCCGATACAGCAACCCTAAGTACCCAATCAAAATTCCACGAAAGAGTCTGTAGCCACCGTCATCTCCATCCCTAGATCGGAAGGGATCTGAAGCTCTTCCCGGCACCCTGTTGGAGGGGAGAATTCACCCTGGAGGCCTTCTTCATCACCATCCAAGCCTCCGGTGTGATGCGTGAGTAGTTCATCCTTGGACTACGGGTCCATGTAGTAGCTAGATGGCTGGTTCTCCTCCTTTGTGCTATCATGTTTAGATCTTGTGAGCTCCATTCATGATCAAGATCATCTATTTTTAATCCTACATGTTGTGTTTTTGGGGCTCCGATGAATATTGAGATGCTATTTCAGACTAATTATTGATTCTATCATGTCTTTGTTATTTGTGATCTTGCATGCTTTACGTTGTTAGTAGCTATCTTGGACAAGTAGATGCTAGCAACTCCAAGAGTTAGTATTTATGCTTGATAGTGGGTTCATGTCTCTAGTAATCTGGGGAAGTGACAGAAATCTCTAAGGTACTAGATGTGCTGTTGCTACTAGGGAGAAAACAATAATCCTTTGTTCATAGAACAATCGTATTGTTTACTTTACACGCAATGCGTAATGTAATTATCTGTTGCTTGCAACTTAATACTGGAGGGGGTTTGGATGATAACCTGAAGGTGGATTATTAGTCATAGATGCAGTTGGATTACGGTCTATGTATAATGTTGTAATGCCCAATCAAGTCTCAAAGGAGTCAAGATGAGTAGTATATGCATGATTGCTTTCTCGATGTTTGTCAATTGCGCCACTTTAATTTGTTCACCCAACATGTCATCTATCTTAAGGAGAGCCACCCCTAGTGAATTGTGGACCCCGGTTCTTTCTTTTATCATCAATCTTCAATCAACTGTTTACTGCTTTCTGTTTACTTTCTGCAAACTATTACTTTCTTCCACACAATACATTTAATCCTTGGTTTTCAGCAAAACCGGTGAGATTGACAACCTCACTATAAGTTGGGGTCAGAGTTATGTGGTTGTGTTGTGCAGGTTTCCACGTTGCTGCTGGCACCGCTAGTGCGCCCTGCCAAAGTTCAGCTAGCAACACCTTGGAGGTGTTTCCTTGCTCCTACTGGATTGATAACCTTGGTTTCATAACTGAGGGAAAACTTGTTGATGTGCTCATCATACCTTCCGCTTGGGGTTCCCCAACGACCTCGATATATTTTGGGCCATCAAGGACTCGTGTAGCCTCTTCTCGCTCCTTGTCGGTGAGGTGGGCCAGTCGAGAGCGTCTCTTGGCTGCCACGTAGTCATTGCTCTTGAAGGAGGATCCTCCCATGGAAGAGAGTTGAGCCCGACGAAGGGTCGACTCATCCGCCGCCTTTATGCACGCCTCGAGTTGCACGATTACTTGATGCTGGCGCCTGTATTCCTCCTTGAGCAGCTAATGATAACCCATCAGAATGTCTTGCGATGAGTTCAGGGGCAGAGGGTTACCCCGCAGAGCTTCTCGATAGCGAGCCCACTCGTTGTCGTTGAGATGGATCGGCACACGCTCTCCGGTATTCTCATTCGCCGTGAGGTGCGGTTCTCCTCCTGTCCCGTTGTTGGTGGGCGCACCATTGGTGGGACCACCGTTTGCAACTGGGATACCGCCATTGGTCAAACCAATGTCGGTGCCGGTGTTTTCGCGATTGACGCTGGTGTCACCTGCGTTGATGACGGTGCACATGAAGTGATTGGGGAAGTTGTTGCTCCCACAACTTTCAAATCCAGAGTCGTAGGCTCCATCTTCTATGGCCAGGCCACCCAGATCAGATTCGTGACTGTTGTCACTGTCCGTGCTCCCAACTGTTGTCGAAGCGTCAAGCTCGCTGAGGGTGCTGATTGGTGGTGGAAACCATGATGCTGGAGCAATCACGTGATTCATTGGCTGGTCAGGGAGGCGAAGTGTGCCTAGCTGACTGACCTAGAAGCGTAAGCTCTTGATCACCAGGCCGATCCAATCGCCCACGGACTCGAAAGTCGGGCGAGTGGCCGGGGTGTAGACGGTGAAGTCGAAGGCGCCGAAGAGCTGGAGAATCTCTACTGTTGTAGAGTTGTAGATCGCGGTTGACGGGGCCGAAAAAGCCGCGCATCAACACTCCCAATTCCCACATACGGCGCCAATTGACGAGGGTTTAACTCGCCAATGCCCATTGTTATGGACTTGGGTTTTGGAGAAGGAGGGAGCGCTGGAGGAATCGATCGACTAGCAAACAAGCACACATGGATGCAAGTTTTACCCAGGTTCAGGCCTCATAGAGGTCCCTACTCCTGCTTGTCTGCTCTTGGAATTATTGAAGGAGTCAAAACTTACAAGGGTGCGCAGATACAATCTGGTGAGGTTGTGGAAACTAGGGTTGTGATTGTCCTCCTCACCGCCCTGTCAGGGAGATGATCCCCAAGTACCCCAAACGGACAAGAAACAAGACAGTCGGACGGTGTCCGGCTGGCCAGATGCAGCCGGACAAGGCAAGCCAGGCCGGCTATCACATGGTAGCCAGATCAGCAAGAAGTAGCCGGCTACGGTGACGTAGCCGGAACCAATCAGTGAGACAGGACAACGTGTGTATCAGTGCACGATACACCCTGTACGATGACAAGACCGGCGACTACTCGGCCATACCGAAGACTTTGCGGGGATGACGCGGGAACAGTGGCCCGATGCTGACGACGGGCTCGCACGGCGTCCACTGTACCCACGACAGCCATACCGCTCATACTCCGACATGATATGCCATACTAGGTACTCGAGATGACCAGCCGGCTGGGACCCGCCTGTGGGGCCCGCCAGTCGGGCTGGCCAGCGAGACCGTTGCCTCTCTGCCTTTATAAGGAGAGGCAAGGCCTCAGTAGAAAGGGTTGGTCTCAGAGCATTTAAGGCAGTAGCTAGAGAATACAGCTCGAGGAGCACTTGTATCTCGTATATCCCTCATAGTCAGATCCGGCAGGAGTAGGAGCTTTACCTCATCACGAGGGCTCCGAACCTGGGTACTTCCTGTGTCCAGCTACGCTTGCTTGTATCCAATCCCGCCTATGGACGTTGTCGATAGCTTCCCTGCTAGTCCCCACACCTCTATCTAACCTCTTCAGGTACTGCCGTTCCCAATACAACGATAGTTGGCGCCCACCGTGGGCCAAGATGTCTTCGACCGGAGTCACGTTCCGCACGGGACCCCGCACTTCAGCCGGTGAGCGCGTGGCCTCCGGCCTGCTGCTCACGCTCGGCAAATTCAACTGCGTCATCGACAACGCCTCCTGCTTCACCGGAACCTCCTTCCTAGCAAACGGCATCATCCTGCTATTCGGCGACCTCCCTCTCTACGTCGCCACCATTCCGGAGCGTTTCCCTAGGGAAATCGTCTCTGTCACAGAGCTGCCGCGTCTAGGTGGTAGCGCCTCCGTCGCATCCTGCGGCGTGGAGGTCATGATGGCCGGCTCCAGCTCTCACCCCCGCCAACCGCGGGAGCGAGGCGTGGACGAGGTCGGAACTTCTGCTCCCCCGTAGCCTTGGTACCCGGTGGAGGATCCCATTAATTGGCTCTTGACGTCGAACAACCTCGGGGATAACCCGGCGGAGGCAGAGGCCAACTTCACCATGGAGCTGGCGGCTGCCCGCAAGCAACTCGAGATCACCCGGCGTGAGTACGACCGCGCGCACGGCTTCAATCCGGCTACCGCGGAGCCGAGCCGGTGCGGCCAGGTGCGGCGCCGGGGCGGTGAGCTAGGCGGTAGGATGGAAAAGGATGGGGAGCCGGATCCCGCAGCCGCCCTCATCCGGCCCACCTACAGCACGCCCATCAAGAACCTGCGCGCGGCACGAGCCGCGGCAGAAGACTGCCCAGTCTGGAGGGTGAGGAACGAGCTCGCCAGCACGCTCGAATGAAAGAGCTCCTCCGCATCACGGACGAGCAGGCGGATGCCGGCAGATGCAGGAGGACCCCAGCTACTCCTAGGGGAGCAAGCTGCCTGCCAACAGCAGGGGCGCGCCGCGTGACACCCAGCAGGCGTCCTCCCCTTAGCCGGCTAAGGCCCGCAGTAGGCGTCGCAGCTCGGGCAACAGGGTCCAGCCGCGCCAGGAGCAGACGGTGAACAACAACCCGCCGCCTCCCCCTCCACCAACCAGAGCACCCAGACCAGCCGGTTCCCGTCTCTCGGGCCAGGTGGGAGCGTCCAACCCAGATTGTCCGGATGCCCGTGACCGCATCGAGCTCCTCACCCAAGCGCGCGTCACGGAGGAGGAAGACTCTACTGGTTCGGGTTGTTTCGGACCCCACATCTGGAACAAGTCGTTTCCGGATAAGTTCTCCCTGCCTAGGGACACCCCCAAGTATGATAGCAGCATGAAACCAGAGGATTGGCTGACCAACTATGCTACGGCAGTCGGCATCGCCCATGGGAACAAGCGCACAGCCGTGCGCTACGTCCCCCTCATGCTAACCGGGTCGGCAAGGACGTGGCTCAACAGCTTTGCGCCCAATAGCATCAATGCCTGGCCTGACTTCGAGAAGGTGTTCATCCGCAACTTCAACGGCACGTACAAGCGTCCAGGGCGCCCGCGCGACCTGGCCTTGTGCGTCCAGGGTGACCGCGAGACCGACCGCGAGTACCTCGCCAAGTGGACGGAGCTGCACAACACCTGTGAGGGCATCCTGGAGAGCCAGGCAATCAGTTTCTTCATCGAGGGTTGCCGAGAAGGCACCATGCTTCGCCACCGGCTACTCTGTGACGAGCCGAATACCATGGTGGAGCTCATGACGGTTGCGGACTAGTACGCCACGGCGGATGCCGCCATGAAGAAGCCCCTCCGAGTAAACATGGACGGGCGTCCGACTCCTATGGAACCGGCTCGTGACCAACCAAGCAATCTGGCTGGCGAAGCCGGATCCTCTAGACGCCACGGCAACGACAACCGGTTCCATGGGGACCGCCAGGCCGGACAACAGAAGCCCCTCTACCACGCGCGGCAGGTCAATGTTGTGGAGGGCGCGCCCGATGCACCGGCTAACGATGCAAGGAGGCAGAAGCCACGGCTCACCTTCGATCAGATGTTTGACGGCTCGTGCAAGTGGCATAGCGGTCCCTTCAAACCGGCTACGCACACCACCCGGAATTGCAGCTGGACCCGCCAGCTAAAAGACCAGGGTACCCTGCCTCGTCTCCTCCCTCCCCCTCCTGGTGGACCTCCACCACCAACTAGGGGAGCCGGCAATGATGGTAATGGCGGAAACAACAACGGCTACCCCTAGCCGCACGCCACCTACCACATCTTTGAGACGGAGCAAGATGACAAGCACAGCCGCAGGCGACGCTCCAAGGAGGTCAATGTGGTCGTCTCTCTGGTCCCCCAGTACCGGAACTGGTCAGAAACCCCCATCACCTGGAGCCGTGCAGACCAGCCGGAGCACCTGCCGGCTCTTGGGAGCTACGCCATGGTGCTCGACCCCCTCATCGTCTCCAAAGTGCCCACCTTCCGATTCTCGCGCGTCCTCATCGACGGAGGCAGCAGCCTCAACCTACTCTACCAGTCCTCGCTGGAGAATCTGGGCATTCGCGAAAGCGACCTGCGCCCGACTATCACGACGTTCCACGGCATACTGCTGGGGCCAGCCTACGCCCCACTGGGGAAAATCCAGTTGGACGTCATCTTCGGGACCGAGGAGAACTTCCGCCGCGAACCAATCTGGTTCGAGGTGGTAAACCTGATGAGCTCCTACCATGCTCTCCTCGGGCACCCCGCCCTCGCCAAGTTCATGGCTATCCCCCACTACGCATACCTCAAGACGAAGATGTCGGGACCCCATGGCGTGATCACCGTCGTCGGCTGCTTCAGGCGGTCGATGGAGTGCGCCTCAGCCGGCTCCAAACTGGCAGAGGCCCTCATCATAGCCGAAGAAAAGCGCGTGATCATGCGCAATGTGGCCATGGCCCAATAGGACATACCGGCTAGCAGTAAACTGGCTGGAGAAGGAGCTTTCTAGCCGGCGAAGGAGACAAAGAGGATCCTGCTCGACCCCTCCTACCCGACTAGGTTCGTCACCATTGGTGTCGGCTTGGACAGCAAATAGGAAGGCGCACTGGTCGACTTCCTCCGTGAGAACCAGGACATCTTTGCATGGTCCCCCAAGGACATGCCGGGTGTGCTGAGGGAGTTCGCCGAGCACTCACTTCATGTACGGCCGGATGCCAAGCCGGTCAAGAAACCTCTACGCCGGTTCGTGGAGGAGAAGAGAAAGATAATCGGCGACGAGATCACCCGGCTCCTTGCAGCCTGGTTCATCATGGAAGTATACCACCCAGACTGGTCGGCGAACCCAGTTTTGGTGCTAAAGAAGAACAAGACATGGCGCATGTGTATAGACTACACCGGCCTGAAGAAGGCGTGCCCAAATGACCCTTCGCCTTGCCTCGTATCGATCAAGTTATCGATTCCACGGCCGGCTGTGATTTGTTGTCTTTTCTAGATTGCTATTCCAGGTACAATCAGATCCGGCTAAACCCGGCTGATCAGATTAAGACATCATTCATCACCCCCTACGGGGCTTTCTGCTACGTAACCATGCCTTTCAGTCTGAAAAATGCAGGCGCTACCTATCAGCGCTGCATGCAGAAGTGCTTGCACTCGCAGATAGGCCGAAATGTGCATGCTTATGTGGACGATGTGGTCATCAAGACCAAGGAGAAGCGCACCCTCCTCGAAGATCTGGGAGAAACATTTGGCAACCTCTGCCAGTACCAGATGAAGCTGAACCCGGAGAAGTGCGTCTTCGGAGTGCCATCCGGTTAGCTCCTTGGTTTCCTTGTATCACAACAAGGCATCGAGGCAAATCCGGAGAAGATCGCGGCCATTGAGAGGATGCAGCCGCCCAGGAGCCTGCTTGGAGTCCAAAAGTTCACCGGATGCCTGGCGTCCCTCAGCCGTTTCGTTAGCCGGCTGGGGAGAAGGCACTCCCGCTGTACCAACTAATGAAGAAGACGGACAAGTTCTCCTGGACCTCACAAGCCGACACCGCATTCCATGACCTCAAGCGCATGCTATCCACAACACCGGTTCTAGCCACGCCGGCTAGCAAGGAGTCGATGTTGCTCTATATAGCAACCATCATCCGGGTCGTCAGCGTCGTCCTAGTGGTGGAGCGCCCCGAGGAAGGCAAGGCTCAGCCGGCTCAGAGGCCCGTCTACTACCTCAGCGAGGTTCTCTCCCTCTCCAAGCAGAACTACCCCCACTACCAGAAGATGTGCTACGGCGTGTACCTGGCATGCAAGAAGCTCAAGCACTACTTGTAGGAGCATCCGATTAAGGTCGTGTGCACTTCACCCCTTTCAGAAATCATCGGCAACAAAGACGCCACCGGCTGAGTCGCCAAATGGGCCATCGAGCTTGCCGCCTACTCCATCCAGTACGAGCCCCGGCTCACGATCAAGTCGCGGGCATTGGCGGACTTCCTCGTCGACTGGGCTGAAGCCCAGTACCTCCCGCCGGTTCCCGATTCGGACCACTGGAAGATGCACTTCGACGGGTCGAATATGCTGGGGGGATTGGGAGCCGGCATCATGATCGCCTCACCCAAGGGGGACCGGCTGGAGTACGTGTTGCAGATCCACTTCAAGGCCTCCAAAAACGTAGCAGAATACGAGGCGCTGGCGCACGGACTCCGACTAGCCAGGGAGATCGGTGTCAACCGGATCCTGTGATTTGGTGATTCGGATCTGGTGGTGCAGCAAGTGTCCGGAGAGTGGGACGCCAAAGATGCAAACATGGCCCTCTACCGGTTCCACATCCAGAAGCTCAGTGCCTCCTTCGACGGATGCGAATTCCATCACGTCCCTCGCGTCAACAACGAGGCCCCCGATTCGCTCTCCAAAATCGGATCCACCAGGCAGGCGATCCCACCAGGGGTCTCCTTGGAGCACCTACGTAAGCCCTCCATCAACCCGTCACCAGAATCGGACTCCATCATCTGGGCAGGGAGCACTCCGGTTGACGGAGCGGCAGAAGCGGAGCCGGCAGAGCCGCCAAAGAAGAAGACCCACACCAACTCCGGCAAGGCAGTGCCCTCTGGCTCGCATGACCCAGGGGCTGCCGGTTCGTAAAGAAGCTCGGGGGCTGCCGTCCCGGGTACGCCACCCGGACGACCCCCCGACATCCGCCAACCGAAGGACGGGAGCGTCCTCGTCATTCGGGAGGTGCCATCCTGGGCACAGCCCTTCATGAGCTACACTGCCAATGGAGAACTTCCAGATGATGAGGTGGAGGCCAGGCAAATCCGGCGCCGCGCGCACACGTACACCATCATCAACGGCGAATTGTACAAGCGCAGTGCATCCGGCATTTTCCAAAGATGCATCGATGTAGACACAGGCTACCAGCTACTCAACGACATCCACCAGGGCGAGTGCGGGCATCACGCTTCGTGAAGGGCGATAGTCGCCAAGGCGTTCCGCTATGGTTTCTATTGGCCCACCGCCCTCGAGGACGCTGAGCAGCTGGTCTGCGCGTGAAACGGGTGCCAACGCTTCGGGCAGCTCAGGCACATGCCAACTTCGGTACTCAAGACCATATCGATCACCTGGCCCTTCGCGGTTTGGGGCCTCGACATGGTCGGTCCCTTCAAGCGAGCACGCACGGGCATGACCCACCTGCTGGTGGCGGTGGACAAGTTCACAAAGTGGATCGAGGCCAAGCCTATCCGAAAGCTGGATGGGGCGACAGTCGTTACCTTCTTCACCGACATCATCAACCGCTTCGGCTACCCCAATAGCATCATCACCGACAACGGCACGAACTTCGCCATGGGGGCCTTCGCCCGGTTCTGCAGCAACAAGGGCATCCGGCTGGACCTCGCCTCCGTCGTGCACCCGCAGTCCAACGGGCAAGTCGAAAGGGCAAACGGCTTGGTGCTAGCAGGCATCAAGCCACGCCTCATCGAGCCGTTGGAGCGGTCACCCGGATGTTGGATCGAAGAACTTCCGGCTGTGTTGTGGAGCCTCCACACCACGCCGAATAGATCAACCGGCTACACGCCGTTCTTCCTGGTCTATGGATCGGAAGCCGTCCTCTCTGCTGACATCGAGTTCGACTCTCCGCGCAAGCTCCTATACGACGAAAAAGACAACCAGGAGGCACGGGAGGACGGAGTGGATCTCCTGGAGGAGGCCCGTGAGCTGGCTCTATCCAGGTCAGCCCTGTAGCAGCAGCGACTACGTCGCTACCATTCAAGCCATATCCACCCAGTCGCATTCCGCGAAGGCGACCTGGTTCTCCGGCTGGTGCAAGACACGAAGGGCATGCACAAGTTATCGCCACCCTGGGTGGGACCCTTCATCATCAGCTGGGCACTGCCCAACGACTCCTACTACCTCATCGACGCGCAGCAGCCGCGCAAGAACAAGATGGACAAGTTAGACGAGGAGACCGAGCATCCCTGGAACGCGGCCCTGGTACGCCCGTTTTACACCTAGTCGCCAGATAGTGTATGTATCCCGCGAACCCTATGAATGAAAAAGTGGACCCCTACGAAAATCTCGGGGGCTCCTTGCTAGAAATGTGTATGCACCTGTTTTCCGGTTCTGATTTTCCGGCTCCGGCAACCCCTACTCAGGGGCTCGCCGGCTGGTCCGGCCTGCTAAGTCAACAAACCGACTGAGTAGTGTGCGACGATGTCGGAGGCCCACTCTTCATCTCAGCTACAGACCGCAACCCGGCTGTCCGGCTAGCAAGAGCAAAAGCCCGAGGCATCCCACATGAAAAACGGGGAGGAGACGTGACAGGCCAGGCGTCCCGGCCTTGCAACTAGCTCAAGCCAATCCGGTTACGAGGCCGTCAGTACCGTGCGTGATGTACTATCAGCTCCCTTCGATTCCGGCTACAGACCGCAACCCGGCTGCCCGGCAAGGACGCAGCGAAAACAGCAGAGCACACGGGAAAGCGACCAAGTGTCTTGAGAGGCACAAGCTATTTTTCGAAAAAACAAGTCATTTTCCGGCTACAATTTGGCAGACTAACCTACTAACCTGTGAGGACATGTGTATGTGTATGTATATTCTTGTTCGACTACCTTGAGTCGGAATTCAGGAAGGAATGAAGGAAGAAGATTCGAAGTCCTTCCCTTCATCAAGAGCTCCGAATCTCGGGGGCTACACCCACTGGGTGCGCTCGTGCGCTCCCAGTGGGATCTTGTAGTTCCTGACCGGCTAAGGGAGTTTAGCCGGCCGTTCGGAGCCTAGGTGAGGGCAAGGGTAGGAGCAAGATAAGGCAAGAGAGATTCGAAGCACCTGGCTATGCCAGCTACTCCGAATCTCGGGGACTACACCCAGTGGGTGCGCTCGCGCGCCCCCACTATAATGTTAGTTCCCCGGCTGAAGGTATTCAGCCAGCGAAAGTAGCCGACTAAGACGAGTCTAGTCGGATAAAGATAGAAGACTTGGGAAAAAGAAGGAAGATTCGAAGCACCTGGCTACACCAGCTACTCCGAATCTCGGGGCCTACACCCAATGAGTGCACTAGCGCGCCCCCACTAGAGGTGTAGTTCCTCCGGCTAAAGGAGTGTAGCCAGACGAAGTAAGCCGGATAAAATCAACCGGCAAAATATCAAAGGAAAATTCAAAGCGCACAAGTTGAAGGAAACCCGGGCAAATTCAATATTAACAGGCAAAAAGGAGGCGAAGCTCCCATAAGTAACTTGGCATCAGAGATAATCGGTACAGACAGACAAGTTTCACATATATCTGAAGCAAGACAAATACACCCGGCATCCTGGGGCAGTGACTAAACGGCAGGACCCTTGCCGTGAGGAAGATCTTGGCCGGCAGAAGCTTCAGGCGGAGGAGGTGGCGCGGAGCTTGAACCGGTTCTGGCTCCCACGGGCGGCGGCATCGGGCCCTCCACATCAGGAGTACCGACGGACTCCGAGTCGGTGAGCAGCTCATCGGGATCCATGTAGTCGGCGATCTTGATGGCGGATCCGCGGAGCTCCGGATGGGCTTGGTGGATGGCGGCAAGATTAGCGCCAGCATGGAAGCCTCCGTCAATCTTCTCGACACGGGCGTCCTTGTACCAGGAGAGCATGAGGGCCAGAGCCATCTCCGCTCCGGCCCGCGCCGCCAAGTCTCGTAGTCGGTCCACTACAGCCAGCACCTCCCCCACCTTCGCAGCAGTTGCGCCATCGTCTCCGGAACTGGAGCCTCCAGCCACACGAAAGAGAAGACGCCCCGCGCCACTTGGCAAAGCTTCGCAGCCTCTTCGCCAAGAAGAACGACGAGCTCCTGGCCATCGGCTGTGCTCCCGGCTAGTTCTCCTGCAGCCGGTTGTAGGCCAGTAGGTCTATGCCAGGATAAAATGCTGTCAGAAAAAAGGGTCCGATCCGGCTACCGGATCTGGAAAGAAAGGAAGGCGGAAAAGGGAACTTACCCTTAGCCGTGTGGCCGACCTGCATGAGCTCCTCCACCAGAGCCTTCTGCTTCGTCGCCAGCTGTTTGATCTCCTTCTCTTGGTCCTTGTTCTGGGCCTCGAGAAGGTTGAAGGCTTCGGTCCGGCTGGCGAGCGAGGCATCGCGCTCCTTGATGGTGGCTTCTAGACCGTCCACCTTTGCATGCCAATCTTTATTCTGCAGCCATAGATTAGAGTTGGACTTGCTCAGCCGGTCGTTCGCTTTCTTCAAGCAATCGATCTCGCGCTAAGCACACATTAGGATGGCTGCGACAAAACCAGCTGTCAGTAAAAAAAGAAGGCAAGACTAATGAGGCGAACTTACTCTGGGAGGTCCCGTTGGCAGCAGCAAGCTTCTGCTCCAGGGTCCGGTTCCCGCTGGCTGCACCCTCCAGTAGCCAGATCTCCTTCACCGCCAACTCGAGTGTGGCGGCGAGGTCCGTCAGTGAGGCGGCGGAGGAAGCGTCATCGTCCACGGCGTTGACAGCCAAGGACTCCTTCGCGGCTACCACCGCCGTCCTCCACTCCTCCCCCGGCTCCTCGTTAGAGTTGTCATCGCCGACAACCACAAGCTCCTTGCTGGCAGCCCCCCGCACGCCCGCGGAAGAGCCATCCGGCTGCGAGGGCTCCGCTTCCGGCTGAGGACCCTCCGATCCGGCGAGGGCAGCTGGTTCAGCTCGAGGTGGAGGTGGAGGCAGCACCTCGGATGAAGGAGGGGTGCTGGCAGGCGCAGTCGGAGCGGCGGGCAGCGGCCCGGTCGGCGCTCGTGCCGGGCTCGCGGCTCCAAAAGAAACCAGCGTGCTAAGAAGACAGAAGAAGAAAGGGAAGAAAGAAAAGCAAGTAAGCCAAATGCAGAAAGGCAGGGAAAAAAGGCAGACAGAAAAACGATGAAGGGGAGAAGAAGCGTACCCTAGCACAACTGGAGGTGGCCCTTCTTCCGGCCAAGGCGGCTCGGCGGCAGGGTGCTGGTCCGGCTCCTCTTGGGAGCCGGCTCCTCCGTGGCAGACCGGCGGGAGCTGGAACGCCGGGAGCTGCTCCCACCAGCTTCGCCGTTCGTCGCAGGGCGCGGCGCCGGGTCGGTGGTCGGCGCGGCCTCCTCCTCCTCAACAACCTCCGGGTGAGGGTCGGCAGCCGGCTCGTCGTTCCGGCTGGGGAAGGCATCCCCATCCTCGTCTGATTCCTCGTCGGACCGCCGAGCACGTGGCTCGGGCAAGTCGGGCGTGAACTCCTCGAGGGGAGCCTCGCCCTCCTCGCGAATGATGTAAGGGAACATCTGCCGAATACAAGAAATTGGTTAGATGAAACAAGGAAGAAGTGCAAGAAATATAAAGGAAGCATCCGGCTAGAAGAACTTACCCGGGGCGCGCGGTTCTCCCTGCTGTAAGGCGCCAGGCTGAACTTCCAGTTCTCCGGCAATCGCTCCTTGGTGATCGTCCACACCCACTCCTTCAGGTTGTGGTAGCGGGGATCGCGGCGCGACAGCCGGGTCGGGTCTAGCCGGCCGGAGTAATAGCACATCTTGTGCGCTCGCTGCTGCAACGGCATCATCAACCGAGACATCCAACTGAGGGTGACGTCCAGGCCGGTCAGCCGATAGGGGGCGAGGGAGCGCATGCGCTTCAGCATCTCATCCGACTCCGCCTTGTCACTGTGGAACTTCAAGTCCTACAATCAGCTGGACTCGACGTCCTGGAAGGCCGGAAGATTGATCTGGTCGACGTTGGTGAGGTTCTTCACGTAGAAGTACGACTGCTGCCACAATCGTACCGTGTCGTGCAGAAGGAATTTGGGGTAGCCGGTCTGCGAGCGAGAATAGATGGAGGCGCTGCCGCAGACGACTAGCAGCCCCTGCGTGAACTGCACCTGTGGCCCGACTCAGAAGAGCCGGCAGAAGAGCCCGAGATCCGGCTGGATCCTGAGGTAGCTCTCGCAGAAGGCTATGAAGTGCGCCAATGTCCCGATTGCGTTGGCGCCGAGGTGGTGGAGGCGGATATCGAAGAAGGCAAGGAAGGTCAAGAAGAAGGGATGCACCGGCAAGGCAAACCCACGCGCCAGATGGGAGAGGAAGATGACACGCTCCCCTCCACCGGGTGCGGTGACACCTCCCCCACCGGTGCCAACCGCACCGCCACCTCCTCCGCCGACGGGAGAACAAAAGTGGCGCGGTACTTCTCGATCTGGTCTTCGGTGACGGAGGAGCCGCACCAGGCCCCGCGGTCAGCAGCCATCTCCGGATGACAGGGGGAGCAGCGACGGAAGAGTGGCGGTGGCTCGTAGCGACGATGACGAGTGGGCGGCGCAGCGGGCTACAGCGCAGAGGGCAAGGGCGCAAAGGCAGGAGCACGTGGGGGAAGAAGAAACTGCAGCGGGGGAGCGAAGGAAGGGAATTGCCTCCCCCGCGGCGTCCCTTTAAAGGGCCGGAAGGGAAACCGTTAATAGAGCCATGTGGTGCGCATCCGGACGACCCTCACCCCAACCGCCGCCCAGATCCCGTGTGCCGAGGCAGGATGTGTAGAAGATCCTGGAGCAAGAACCGAAGCGCCGGACAGCGGCTTCCTGAGGCGACGTGCGACGGGATGTTACGCTGCCCGCCGCAGGGCAATGATGGCGCGTGCGCGTGTGGCCGGCGTCAGCGCTGACGTCACGGGTAGCGCAACCGCCAAGCACAGCCGGACACAAATTCAAAACCAGAGGGAGCGCGCACACATTTCGCCTAAGGGCGGAATCCACACGCGCTCGGGGGCTAGTGTCAGGGGGATGATCCCCAGGTACCCCAACCGGACAAGAAACAAGACAGTCGGACTGTGTCCGGCTGGCCAGATGCAGCTGGACAAGGCAAGACAGGCCGGCTATCACATGGTAGCCGGATCAGCAAGAAGTAGCCGGCTACGGCGACGTAGCCGGAACCAATCAGTGAGACAGGACGACGTGCGTATCAGTGCACGGTACGCCCTATACGATGACAAGACCAGCAACTACTCGGCCATACCGAAGACTTTGCGGGGATGACGTGGGAACAGTGGCCCGATGCTGACGACGGGCTCGCACGGTGTCCACTGTACCCACGATAACCATACCGCTCATACTCCGACATGACATGCCATACTGGGTACTGTAGATGACCAGCCGGCTGGGACCCACCTGTGGGGCCTGCCAGTCGGGCTGGCTAGCGAGACCATTACCTCTCTGCCTTTATAAGGAGAGGCAAGGCCTTAGTAGAAAGGGTTGGTCTCAGAGCATTTAAGGCAGTAGCTAGAGAATACAGCTCGAGGAGCACTTGTAGCTCGTATATCCCTCATAGTCAGATCCGGCAGGAGTAGGAGCTTTACCTCATCACGAGGGCTCCGAACCTAGGTACTTCCTGCGTCCAGCTACACTCGCTTGTATCCAATCCCGACTACGGACGCCGTCGATAGCTTACCTACTAGTCCCCACACCTCTATCTAACCTCTTCAGGTACTGTCGTTCCCAGTACAACGACACGCCCCTCCTAGCCTTTATATAGATAGGAGGTCGAGTCGGTTACAGATTAGGGTTCGTCCCTTTCAACTTTCTATCTTGAGTTTTGTCTTGTGCTGCAAGCAATCGAAGTCTCCGTGAGTCACCCGAATCCTGTATTGGGCCTTGGTAACATCATGGGCTCCTGCCATATCCGGACCGTATATGCTCAACTCGAGTACCTGTAGGGTATGCCCACGTCACCCATACTTGATGAATCTCTTGATGTGAATGCTTTATTTGTAGAATCATATGATAGTTTGGTAGATAATATATTTTTAAAGGATAAAAATGATTCCATTAGTACTAGTCCTTCCATTAAAAAAGATGAGGAATATTTCTTTGACTTATTAAATGATAGTGCTATTGACGATGATTCTTTATTGCCTGATAGTCCTATATATGGAACAATTGTGTCTAATATATGGGAGGATAATAATTATATAAATGAGATCTATGACACCTTATGCTCATTAGACGATAGGTCTTTATATGGTGACTCTATTAAAAACTATGAGGGTGAACTTATCTTTGATGCTTGCAACTATTATAAAAGAGGAGCAGATAAGATCCATCCTTATATTTCCATATTATTTAAAATCCAAGCTATTGATTAGTATATGCATTTGAAACCACAAAGTTGCTGCTACTTATTCATATATGAAATGCCAATGCATAGGAAGAAATTAGACTTAAATGTTAATGTCTATGTACTTTGTGATGTGCTGCATATGCTTTCAAATACTATTCCATTTGAGCACACCTTGATATCCATGTAACATGTAAAATAACTTTAGCTACTATTATTTAATAATTAGTGTAAGATTTTAACTAAACATAAAATTTGGGAGAGCAAATGAGAAGGATTAGCAATGGAGAAGTTGGGGTCGACCTTGAACATATGTTGTTCATGCAATGGAACCATTGCAAATTGTAGATCATTAAAACTTCCCCCACATAAAAACAAAATAAAAAGAGTGTCTCTTTTGTAATATATTAGTTTATTGAATAAAATGGGGTTTCCCAATAATTACTAAAGTTTGCATCATGGTAGAAACTATTATATCATTTGTTTGGAGAACTAACCATTTTGTAGGCATTGAAGTAACATGAAGATGAAACTATTACTTTGTTTGAGATGAGTGACATGATATGATGAGAAATAAGTAGAGGACAAGAACTATCAAGACCAAAAGCTTCGGGATGCCCACGCATCCCCCTCTTCTTTCAAGTATTTCAAGTAATATCATTTCAAACTCATGTCTTAGTTTTACCTTCATGTTTTGGTTTGTATGTTTGTGGAAACCATATTTGAATTACCTTTTTGTTTTGTTTGTATGTTCTTTTTGAACTCTTGCTGTTGCAAGAGAGTTTTATTTTAGTTTTCTTTCTAAAGTTTTTAATAAAGTACCAAGTTTTACCCATTTTGGATGTTAAAAGTTGAAACACATATTTGGAGTTGAAAATTTCTGTATGTTGCTGTTTATCAAACGATTTTTATGATTCTTTCTATAACTCCGATTGAGCTAAATTTTCTACTGAAGTTACAAATTTTCATCCTCTATAAGAACAAAAATTGATTAAAATTCCTAACATGTTTAAGTGGGCGAAATAAATACGTTCTACAGCTGCTATTTTCTGGACAGAATCTGTCTTTTGTTGCAAGCGTGGCCTTTTTGAGTTTTGATTTGATTATTTTTGAGTCTTTTGATATTTTTTGTACACTTAAGTAACTCTCTATACATTTAAAACCAAATTTTATTTTGGCTTTTATCACAGTTAGCACTATATTTGTGTACCACTAATGTCACCCCATAGAAAAGAAATGGGAGAAAATTTTGTGTTGAAGTTTTTTGACAGGAAATGGAGGAACACCACACTCCGAGTTATCAAAGAATGGTAAAGACCATAATCTTGGGGATTCCCAAGTCACCCCACTGTACCTATCAAACTCTCAGTTTGCAAACCTCTAAACTTTGTTTTTTGAGCAACATAGAATGATCGTAGAAACTTGGAGCGTCTTTGTCTAGTTTTGCATGTTACCTTGCGAATAAATGAAACCACCATGATAGATGTTTTGCATGCTTAGTAAATATCAACTTAAAAAATCTATCTCATAATTAAATTCCTTGATGAGAATGAGTTGTGTGCTATCAAAAGAAAAGGGGAGATAAAAACAAAAAGCTGAAATTCATGTTGTGTCTAGTTCTTAAGCTCAAGTACTTTATGTGAATCATGATCTATTCTATACCTATTAATTTGTATCATTTTCTTGTGCATATTTATGTTCAACATTAATAAGCAAGGTGAGAAAATAAATGTTGACATTATAAACTAGATGGCACACTCTTTAGATCTCTTTTTGCTAAGCCTTTTCTACAGAAGCTAAGACATATTCCAAGCCCCTTAAAACTAGACTAGGCATATCCACCTACTTGTGGAAAAAGCTACTTTCAAGTATAGCATGTATGTTGATCCTCTAAACACTCTTAAAAACACCCTTTTTCATGTATTTTAAAGCTCATAAGAAAGTAAGGTTTGGGGTGATACCACTATGGAAATTTTTGTGCTTCAACAGCTTATTAGTGGTTGTTAGCTAAACCATGACTGGCATGGCACAAAGCTTGCAATGTTAAATGTTGAATATTAATCATGTTTAAGTTCTACCTATGGATTGCAACGCTATGAAATGAAGTGTGCACACTGGAGTAGGTATGTTGGTAGAAAACGCTCCTGAACCGCTAGCCAAAGCCATGCATGACATGGTGGAAACTTATGGCATGATGATCTTTATTGATATGATTCATATGTCTATTTTTCTTGTTCTTATGGAGTAGAGATACTGCCCCCTCCCATCTTGAACACAACTAAGGAATTATATTATCTTTTATGCTGAATGAATGAATGAATAGGGAAATAAATAAATGCCAAAAGGGGGGCATATAGCTACACAGGGGCAAGAGGTACTTCTGTGATGCGGTTTCATAGACCAACATGAGTATACAATGACAAACCTAAGTTGAGTAGAATGAGGAGTCCAAAGTCATAGACTAGGTGCATGAAACAATCAACGTGTAATATGTTTAGCATATAAACCATATGAAGCTTTAAAAGAAAGTGAAATAAAAAAAGATACTTGGAACCCCATCCTTATTAGTATTGTTGACATGAATTACACAGCTCAAAACTCTATTTTTTATTCTTTATGGAGAATTAACATATGTATTAAATGCTTATTTTGGTACAAGATGCAAAGCATCTCAAGGCAAGACATAAAAACTAAGAAGTGAGTCTTACAGTCAAGGGCATGAAACTAAGAAGTAGCCTAAAAATAAAGGCATGAAAATACTAATACTAATCATGAAAAGAGTCTCTTATTTTATAGGTTCATCAAAGTGTGCTGGAAAGTTTATTTTGTTCATCATTTGTTTTATCGCACCATCACTTATTGTTTAGCATATTTATAGATGTGTAAAAGATGCAACTTGATAGTACACTTGCATATTATGTTTCATTTAATGGAATTGAGCTTATGAACTCGACATGATAATGAAGGAAGTAAAATAATAAACCCCAAAGTCCATGTTTAGTTTTATCATCTTTATACTCGAGGATGAGCATGGGTTAAGCTTGGGGATGTTAATGCATGTAAAATGCATACATGAACTTTGTAGTTTATTGTGCTAAAATGCTTATTATTTTGCAACTTGATTATATTTATTGGTACTAACCTACTAATAGTTGCAAGAGTGCATAATTTCTTGTTTTACACTTTGATGTGTAGTAAAAAGATGAATATGGAAGAAAATCGCTCAATATGGCAGTATTTGGAGTTTCCTGTAATTTGTCCTGCTGAACACTTTTAAAGATAGACTCGTAAGAGCTTGAAGATGACGTCAAATGAAAATGTGATCAACATTAAAGTTGTGGGTAATTTAAAGACATACGATTTAGATTCACAAAAGGTCCAAAACGGAGTCCGGACACTCCAGAAAATCTCCGATTACTGAAGGGTACAAAAGCAGTTTTGGGATTCCGAAGTTGGTGACGTGGTTGACTCAAACTCTTGCCATATGAGATCAATTCAGACAAGCCACGAATTTGGAGACTTGTGGGACTTTTTAGGAGTCACCATGAATGTTCTAGAGGTTCCCAAGAGTTCTTGGATCCAAGGGTTTTGATCCGATTGCCCCGGTGAAGCCTCCACCACTATATATTGAGGGGAAACACTATTTTTGGAGGCAGCCTCCACAAGCCACGAATTTGTCTCCCCCATGGCCTCCATCTAAAAGAGGGAGGGCTCATCTACATCACCAAGAAGCTCCAAGGAAGAAGGAAGCAAAGGGGCGGTGCTCCCCAAGCGCAGCCACCGCCATAGGAGGGCATCGACGCCTCCCTACCGCCGGCACCGCCTCCTTTCCTCGCCTGGCCGCCTCCTCTCCTCGCCTGGCCTCCTCTCCCCCTTGGAGAGGCACATCTCCATTACCATATACAGTGAGATCCCCTCCATATATTTACTGTAATCTCTTGGCAAACATGATGTATGAGGCAATATTTTACTTTTCCATGATCTATTGTATCTCTATGTTGATGTTTGAGTAGTGATTGTTCATGGAAATTGTGATCTAGTTCGTTTTGGTTACATAAAAGTTTGTTATCTTCTATGATGGTCATATGTACTGATATATGAGTGCACACATATGTTGGGGGATGCATAAGTTTATCATCGTTACATGTTGTTAGGAGGAGGAACAGAGGGAGTTGAACAGAAACCGTGTTCCAAGTCTTATATGCTTGCTATATTAAGTCATGGTTAAGTAACGGGGAATATATTGGGGACCTTAGAACATAAAGCGGTGGTTGGACAAATTTGTCTTAATGAATCCCTTGTTAGCACATTAACTAGGGGTGTGTGGTAGTTCATTTACTTAACTACTCCGTGATTTAGGGCTCCACCTAGAAGAAACAATAGACTTTATCCATATAAGTTAGATGTGATGGTTAGGAGTGTCACCTACTAGACACATATCCTTAACTAATCCTATTGTTGCTCTAGATTATAGTGCCTTGGGATTTTAATCATCAAGTTCTTTATGCTTTATTTTGTTTAGTACTGATACATCTAGCTATAATATGTGTTTCACTAATTGTGACAACCAAATGAATGAAACAACAATTTTCCTAAACATTTACTCCCTTGAGAAAACTTGCCATCACTCCACTTCACTAGATCTATTTTACTTGCACTAGTTTATTCATAGTAGTTACTTCCAATAGTTTACCGCATTCTAGTTAATAGTAAAAACAACCACACATACACACTCTAGATCCTAGCTTTGCATAGAAGGCCATATAAGTGGGTTCTAGGGATTTAGAGAATACATAGTTTACCTTTAGCTCCTCGTGGGTTAGACACTCAAATACTTATCGAATTGTACTACAGTGATCCCCTGCACTTGGGGGTTATCAATCCCAAGGCCAAGTAAGAGCAAACATGGGGATTATTAAGACATAAAGTCCAACCACCACATTTAGATCTAAGGTCCCCATGATAATACCCTTGTTAATTAACCATGAATTTAATAAATCATGTATCTCTAAGACTTCGGTTTCTATCAAACTCCGGCTATCACTCATCCTATCAACATGCAAGGTGATAACCTTGTGCATCCCCCAACATATGTGTGCACTCATATGTTAGTACAACAAGATCATCATAGAAGATAATATATACTTGTATGCAACCAACAACAAACTATATCACAATTGCCATAAACAAGTCACTACTCAAACATCAACATAGAGATACAATAGATCATGGGAAAACAATATATTGCCTCATACATCATGTTTTCCAAGAGATTATAGTGGGGGTACAGAGAGGATCTTGTTGTAGATGTTGATGATGAACACGCCGGAGGGGGTGGAGTCCATCGGAGGCGATTCTGGTAGCGTTTCTCCACTCCGATCTTCGTCAGCGATGGCTTGCAGACTCTCTGTTTATGTGTTTTTGATCTCTGCCTCCCTGTGTGTCGAGGACGGACGCCAAAGGGTATATATAGACGTTTTTAGGTCAAAACAAGTCGGTGGGCGAAAAGATCAAGCAAATCGGATGAACGAGGGGGAAAAGACCCCTAGTAGAACGTCCTAAGTGGGTGAGCGCGCCAATGGGCCTCATTTCCAGCCTATTCAGCCCCTAGTGAACTTCTTTGGCTTTCTGGATGCGTCTCCAAATTTGTAAATTGTGGCCTCTGATCTTGCCCTTTTTCGAGTCCCGTAGCTCCTGAAAACGCAAAAATACTAACAGAAGGTGTTTTCTACCAGACAGAGTTATAACCAAAATTAAGGGGATCATTGGTAAATCCCCATAAATATGTGTAAAACATGGATACAACATCATATATGTTGCAAATGTGTGGGAATTCATAGCAACAAACTACAAAGTTCATGTATGCATTTTACATGTATCAACAATCGAGGTGGAGCCTATGGTGTGCCCTCTCCCCGCAAGACAAATCTAGGTCTTCGGCCATGTCAAGGACCAGTTGTAGCATTCTACAGGGATCTTGTGTTCGTCGTATACCTAAGGTTGAAAGGGGGTCCATGTCGTCATACCTCGGCAACACCTGAGCCAACCCGACCCTCATCACGACATCGTCCATTGGATTGTTGTGCATCATGCAAATCGCCGGTTGTATGCGACTGGCCTTGGTAACATCCTTCAACTCACTGTTGGCAACGTTATGCAGGCGCATGCAAGGAGTGTCCTGATTGAAAACATGTTTGGCATCATGAGATGGCAGTCATCAAAGGCATAAAGGAGATGCCACGTACTAACTAATTAGTTATCTTGGTGATGGTGTTGAGCTCGGCTAATGTCGAGACATGGCTGGTGCCGGTGGACGGCCTATCAGCATTCTTTCGCTCGGGTGCATTATGAAGCACCACCTTCGATGGTTGCGCCTTGGTATTTTTGGTGGGAGGGGGCATCGGTGCGACAAAATCGACCGGTTGTGTCGTGGCGTTGGCGGCCAGTGCGGTCACCAGGTCCGACAACATGTTCATGCTCGAGTTACTGCCAGTGAAGCTAGGCACCTGTATCGGCCCCACTCAACCTCCTGCATTCCAAGCAGCTAGCCCCTCCAGCAACCTAGGGAAGATGATCGTGCAAAGCTTCTCTTCTACTATCTTGTCCACTGCTCTCTCATCCACTTTTTGCTCCAGTGACTGCACCTTCATCCATGGCTCTTGAACCTCGGATTTATCCTTAGTCGTCGGCTGGTTCTTCCTCTCCCTTCTCTTCTTGGCATCGTCTTTGTAGTACTTGGAAAACTTCATGCTCGTACCAAAGCCGGACACACGGCCAACTAACGACGGTGGATTCCACTTCTCCCTCTTCTTGTAAGTGTTTATCGCCATGTTGAAAACCGTGTCCCATGGCTCCATCGACCCCTGGGACGATGAATCAGCAGTAGAGTTCAATTCCCTCCCCTACAAACAAGTAAAGGTGAACCCATTTAGAAATTTGCGGCCTCATTATTTAATTAGAACGCAATATACTTGAGATCCGGCCATGGTAAATTCCTTGCCAGCTCCAACTCTAAGTCCTTCATATCGGGATCATTGGTAAGGTGTTCCATGGAAATCGGGTCTAGATAGTAGCAGGCCCAGACAAAGTTCCTCAGTTGCAAGTCCATGCTTTTTTCTCATGGGTTGTCTTTTCCCAAACATTCTATCTCGGCGTCCTCCTTGTCCCAAATGGGTCATTTCCCTCTGTAACCGCCGCTTCTAGGCCGCTGGTTACCTATGTTTTGTTCTTGCATTCCCCTCACCCACTCAGTCCATGCTTTAGCATCATCAGTAGCTATCTCCACCTTGAATATCTTGAACTCTTCTTGTTCGAGCATCAAATTTTTCTTACTTATCTTCTCCCATCTTTCACCTTTGTCAATGAGGTTCTTTACCCGGGTTCTCCAGCTGCTCAAGGCGTTGCTTATCTTCGTGATGGCTAGTTTGTTCACCTTGTTCTCTTTGTCTAGGGTATTGAACGACAATGGGAATGTGTATCATCTATGAAGCTTCTTAATGAGGTTCTCAACCAAAGACTCATTGTCAGCACTTCTGAGGTGCTTCATGTTGACCGACATGCTTTACTGGACGATGCACCCGAGTTGCATGCAATACCCATTGGCAATCGCCGCAGGCACCACGGGTAGGCCACTTTTTGTGACTTCAGTGAACTCATCACAGACGTTGGCGAGCACTTGTGGCGCCTGATCCTTCCTTTCCTTCTTGTTCTTCATAGCGGTTCGATTGCCACTACTGCCATCCGTGCGGTCGCTGCCATCCGTGGTGGTGTCATCCTCCTTGCTGCCTTCACTGGTTCTGTCATAGCCGTAGTCGTCCCCCTATGCTCATCGTCATCCTTGTTGCCCCCGGCAGCTCTAGCGGTCGCCACTTCCGCCGCCTCCTCCTAATGCTGGGACGCCCACCAGAATGGCATGTTGGCCTTTCTGGCTTGTTCTTCGATGCTCATGTGCTTAGAAGTATCGGCCTCGACGTTGGTCGACATGTTTGCAATTTATAAAAATGAGACAAAAAGTTAGCACAAAAATCGACCGAAAAATTTGGCATGACCTTTGCTAAGTTTTTAACCTAGGACTGCCCATTTCTCAACCGAAATAAAAGTGAATCAACACTTTGGGAGAAACGAGCAACTCGATTGAAATCCCTACAATATTTTTCACACAAAGAAGTGTCACAAACTGCTGCACTGTCAACAAACTGCCACAACAGTCCACAAACTGCACAAAAACATGTCAGTAGTCCACAAACTGCACAAAAACATGGCAGCACAAAAACTGCCACAAACTGTTGCACTATCAACCACCTGTAAATCCAACCATGTAGATAGAAGATAAACAAAGAAATACAAGCAGTAGTAGTATGATTGCACAAAAAGGAGCCTTGCTGACCATAGCCTTGCTGACATGGTTATCATAAGAAAAACAGCTCGCCACCTGTTGACCATAGTATAACCATAGCAGTAGTAGTAGTAATGATTTCTATATGGGAAATGATTGCACAAAACCATAACAGTAGTAGTATGACCATAGCAGTGTATTTTTGAATATTGATTATTATAAAGACTGCTAACTATAATTACAACCTAGGTACGGAAGCATATCCTTAGCTGGTTCTCTCTTAAGTTTTACCATATATTTGTACCTCATATTATGACACTGCAATGAAATGCAACCATTTTTTCACTATGATGACTAACATGGCAGCACTTCAATTTTGAGAAAACCAGGACGAGCACTGTCCACATTTTATAGCATGGGAAAAGTTACAAACACATGTACATAACAGACTAGATGCTACTTGAAATGCTAGTAGTCCTGAATGCATTAACGCGACTTCCACTACGGCACTACCTGAATTCTAAACATTCAACTTTGACCTGCTATTCAGAGTGCCAATAAAGTTCTGGAATGTTCTTGTTTCACAGTAGTAAGGATAAAAGGACTATCCTAAGTTTGTACTGCAGACTATGATTCTACCAATAACATATAGCCTTTACCTCACCTAAGCAATATTATGGATTTTTATTATTTATTATTATAGGCCTCAATAACATTGCTCATTTATTTATGTAGTGTAAAAGAAATAACATCAACCAATCCTGTAGTGTAAAACAAAATCTTTTTCTGAAAAGTCTCACTATATTTTCCACTAAATTAATGTCGCTGCAACAAACCCTAGGATTCAATTCTAGAACTCCACAAACCAGAGAGTCCCTTTGTATTTGTTGGGACTAAAATAAGTTTTGTTCATGCGGTACACAATTTTTGATACCAGTTGCAGCTTGACTTGTACCTACAGCAGTCGTTCCCACTGATATAATATCATACTACTGAGGAAAAAACATGGTGTACATAATATGGATACCTTAATTATGGGTTACACTATCAAAATAAGATACATCCTTGTTAAATCTTGGAAAAAAGGGGATATATTTATTATGGACTGAACCCAAATTATTCGATCTTCGACAGAAAAAAAACATTAATAGACACCACTTGTTTATTGTAGACAAGAGTTGGTTTGATGCTAAACACATACACACATATACTTGCCATACCAAGTGTGTGAATTATATCACCCTTGCCTTAAACATCACATTAGGTGCACACCTGCCAAGCCTATCTACAAGTGCACATCAGCCAAACAGAACAAGAAATGAAACCTATCTACAGATTCACATTTGACCCAATTACTCCAGCAACCATAGGTTTTTGTGTTGTTTTGAATATAACCAAAATCCTAAAGTACCAACTAGCATTCACTGAACAAGAATACCTACTAGCATGCAAGATTAATAAGGTATAAGGTCGTATGTAGTAATATCATATTATCATCAGAATCATACCACAACAACTAGAAAAAATTCAATAAAAACACTAAGAACAGGAAAGGGGAAGGAGAACAAGCAGAACAAGTAAGGGGAAGGAGAATAAACAGAACATCGAGGCGAATATCACCTTAGGGTTGCTTGTGGATGAGGACGGCTGCGTGCGAGGTGTCTTTGGGCGGCCGTGTGCACGTGTTCGTCTCCTCCTAGCGGCGGCGGAGGAGGCGAGCGATGGTGGCGAGCAACCGTGTGCGCTGCCCTTCTCCTCCTGAAGCTTGGTGATGGGTGGCTCCTCCTCCATGGGCTCCGGTGGCACGTCTCTCCTCCTTCACAAGCAAGAGCGACATTGAGGGCGAGGGTATGATCGTGGGCGAGAGCGGATGTGGTCGCCATCGAGTGCTAGGGTGCTAGGTTTCGAGATTTGGGTAAGAAAGGAAGGGGAAGGGGAATAAGGCAGAACTAGGCATATGGCTAAGTGTGAAAATTCTATGGCACATTCCTACAGTATGCGGCACAAAATTTTCAAATTATGTGGCGCATTCCTACATTATGTGCCACAGAACATTTGCACTTATTCCAAAAGAAGCGTGGCGTTGTAGTTTGACACGAAATACAAATAGGCTAGTGGTGTTGGGATTGCTTGAACTCTTCGAAATCGATGTCCAATGCATTCCACTGGATGGCATCTGAAGGGTGTGTCGGGATCTCACCTTTCTCCGGATCATCTTCGGGCTTCTCCATTTCCGCGTCCCATCCCATGATCTTTGCTTCCTTACGATCTATGAAATACCGCTCTAGACGAGGAGTGATAGGAAAGTACCATACCACTTTTTGAGGAACTTTCTTGTTCCCTTTGTTGTACCGTCATTGGCCGCACACCGGACATGTGGTTCAATAAAGTGCGCAATCATTGATGTAGACATGGTATTTAACGTGTGGTAGGTCGAGAGGGCAAAAGATTTTCTTGGCCTCCTCGATAGTTGTTGGCAATGTGTTCCCCTTGGGAACAGTCGTGCCAGAATTCCATGCTAGTGTTGAAACTCACCTTGGTCCATTTGTGTTCTGCCTTCATCTCTAGAGCCTTGAGCATTACATTCAAGCGCGT
Source organism: Avena eriantha (assembly GCA_910589775.1). NCBI lineage: Eukaryota > Viridiplantae > Streptophyta > Magnoliopsida > Poales > Poaceae > Avena > Avena eriantha. The sequence continues at coordinate 191,809,419 of OU342744.1, forward strand.
ATCCTTGGGCCGACACCCAGGATATAATGGAGTCATACCGTCTTTCTCCATTTGCGCTAGCTTGGCTTTATCTCTGGCTGTAGCTTTGGTGTTGCTCGTCTCCTTGAGGAGCAATTCTTGAACATGAGGGTCCTGCAAGGCCAAAGTAAGAAGTGTCTGCGTGTTCGCGTCTTCTCCACCACCATCTACTCCGGCTTCATCGTCTCCTTCATAATGATCATGTCCGCCGGTATCTCCTTCTTCATGATGACCATGTCCGTCGGCATCTCATTCGTTATGGTGACCATGTCTGGGAGACTCTTCGTCTTCTCGCTCGCCCTAATCTTCATGAGCACCATTTTCTACCAGTGCCTCATTGAAGTCACACATGAAACCACGCCTGAGCAGGTGGTGCTCCAATTATCCGAAATCAGGGCCGATCCAGTTCTAAGGTTTGCATGTTCGACACGGACATCTTATCTTGGTACTATTGTTCCGAATCATGTCCGCCTCTGTGTCTTTCTTATATCTATCAACTCGGCATTCGCTCATCGTGACGACCATGGTTTCCTACGCACGCGGTATACATAGAACAAAAGGGAGTATGTCAGAACCACACCATGCACACACACACGAATACATGGTCGCCGAAAAAATTCGGCATGATCTTTCCTAGAAGTAGGACATATGGGTAGTGCAACAATTTTCCAAATAGAAATGAATCAACATTTTGGGAAAGAACCATGCACCACCAGTGCAAGCAACAACAGAAAGCTTCTTCGCATGCAAACATTCATGCACCACACAATCTTCATGTATAAACATCATCTCGACATCGCACACCGTCCACGTGACAAGCTTCACCTACAAAACATCCATACACACCACGCTGATGCCTGCCGACCACACAAAACATGCATATGCATGTCCTCCAACTACTCACCAAGTAGATTCAATAACGAGATGAGACCACGATGAGAGAGTGTGGTGTTCAAGAGAAAATAGTGGACAAAGAGAGATGTGGAGGACAAAAGTAAGTGTGGTTTAGTAGATCTACAAGTTGGAGAAGCTTCCCCTTAATAATCTCTAAACTAAAGTAGGTTTAACTACAAAAATTGGAGGAAAATATGGGCAAAATGGGGTGGGAGGTAGGAGAAAGATGAGCTGGGTGGAGGAGGAGAAGAATGAAATGGGTGGTGGTAGGTAGAGGGGTGCTAGCTGCCACCATTGTATACATAGATCTGAAAGCCAGTTTCTATGGCGCATATTGTTATATGCGCCATAGAAATTTTGTGGCACATATAGTAATATGCGCCACAGAAAACATAAACCTTTGTGGCCCATATTACTATATGCGCCATAGAAACTTGGTCACCCACTTTCTGTGGTGGGTCCACACAAAATTCTGTGGTGCATATGGAAATATGCACCACACAAAACGTAAATTTCTGTGGCGCATATGGCAATATGTGCCACAGAATCTCGACCACCCATATATGGTGGCGGGTCCAACCTTTTTCTGTGGCGCATGAGATATTATATGCGCCATAGAATGTAGAGATTTTTGTGGCACCTTCGATTTGCATGCGCCACTGGCTATATTCTGTGGCGCATGCACCAATATATGCACCACAAAATAGCCATCTATGTGTAGCTAGTTTCCTAGTAGTGATTTTGTTAATTTCATAGATGATTTGAGTAGATATGGGTATATCTAATTGATGAAACACAAATCCGAAACCTTCGAAAAGTTCAAGAAATTTTAGAGTGAAGTGGAAAATCATTGTAATATAAAGATTAAATTTCTTCTATCTAATCATGGAGGTGAGTATTTAAATTACAAGTTTGTGATGACCCACAAGTATAGGGGATGTATCGTAGTATTTTCGAGGGAAGTGAAACCCAATTTATTGATTCGACACAAGGGGAGCCAAAGAATATTTATAAGTCTTCACGGTTGAGTTGTCAATTCAGCTGCACCAGGAAACAATCTTGCTCACAGCAGTTTATCAGTAGCAACAGTTTTGTAGTAGCAATAGTAAAGTAGCAGCAGTAATAAAGTAAAGACAGCAGTAACAATAGCAGTAAACTGTAGGATTTGAGTGCAGTAGGCATAGGGATGGATGGACGGGCGTTGCATGGACAAGACAATTCACATAGCAATCAGAACATAGGGCAATTGCAGATAAATAAGATAAAGATCCAAGTACTAGATAATCCTAGGCATGTGTTCCATATATAGTCATACGTGCTCGCAATGAGAACTTGCACAACATCTTTTGTCCTGCCAGCCCGTTTGTAGCGGGGCCTCAAGGGAAATACTGGCAATTAAGGTGCTCCTTTTAATAGAGCATTGGATCAAAGCATTAACACTCTGTGAACACATGTGATCCTCACATCAAAGCCATTCCCTCCGATTATCCCGATGTTTGTCACTTCAGGGCCATTGGTTCCGGACAACAACATGTGTATACAACTTGCAGGTAAGACCATAAACAATACTATCATAATGAATCAATAACATGTTCAGATCTGAAATCATGGCACTTAGGCCCTAGTGACAAGCATTAAGCATAACAAGTCGCAACAAAGTCATAAAGCACTAATAGAAGATACTAGGTATGCCCTAACAATCTGATGCCATTACATGAACGATCTCATCCAATCCCTACCATCCCCATAGCCAACAGCGGGGGATTACTCACTCATAGATGGGGGAAACATGGATGGTCGATGGAGAAGCGATGGTGATGATGATGGCGATGATCTCCTCCAATTCACTGTCCTGGCAGGGTGCCAGAACGGAGTTTCTGGTGCTGTTTCACAGAATCTGGTGGTGGCGGCGGATCGGAACTCCTTCTGAAAAAACGTCGAACCCCCCCTGAGTTTTTAGGTCAGAAGGCATCTTATAGGAGAAGAGGGAGACCGAGGGGGTTCCTAGGGCGGCCAGACCACCCCCTGGCGCGGCCAGGCCCAGCCCGCACAGCCTGGTGGTGTGGCTGGGCCCCAGCCCCACTCCGTCTCATATTCTGGCTCCGGGAGTCTTCTGGTGAAATAGGATTTTTGGCTTTTGTCCCGTCCAATTCCGAGAATATTCATTTTCTGACTTTCCTGGAACCAAAAACAACAGAAAACAGGCAGCTGGCACTGTGGCTCTTGTTAATAGGTTAGTCCAAGAAATCATATAAAAAGTACTCCAAAGTGTGGACAAAACATAAGAAAGTAGATAAAACCAAGCATGGAACATCAAAAATTATAGGTACATTTGCAATGTATCAACATCCCCAAGCTTAAGTCATTCTCGTCCTCGAGTAGGTAAGTGATAAAAAGAAAGAATAATTTTTGAGGTGACATGCACCATCATAAACTTGATCAAAGTATTTGTAAAATATTCAAAGCTGGGATCATAGTACTTTAATCATAACATGAAAGACAAAGTTCTAGCAATAAGACAAAGAAACTATGATGCAACATGAAAAGGCACAAACAAAAGATTTATGAATAACAATGCTTTGCAAGACGTTTGTTTGTTTCACATAAAGAAAACATAGCATAAAGGTATTTAGCTTATCCCTCATAGAGTAGCAAATATAAATGCATAGGAAACCTTCAAAGTTCATAAGAGTGACTAGATACAAATAGTTTAGAACAAGCAATATCAAGGTATGCATCAATCAACAAGTCTTGGGACAATGCACATAGAACTAAGAATGGCGACTATGCTCTCAAAGTAGGTGCATAAAGGTAGAAGGTGGAGACTCAATAGATAAGTGGAAGAAAGGCCTTCATAGAAGGAAGTAGGGATTCATGTCTCATAAAGAGCTTCCAAAAATTATGGTACTTAATAGATTTCAGCTCTCGTTGCCCCTATCATAAGCATCTTGAAGTGATTAAGGTTAAAGTGAACAAACTATGGTGTACATGCTTGACGAAGTATAAGTTAGAAATCTCATGTCCCTTGAATATGAGGGCCGCTCCTCATGCTTGAACACGTGTTTGCCATCCTTAATACATTCCCCCTTATCTATGAAGGTGCATCCCTTCTTGGCGTAGCCCTCGAGAGCCTCATTGAGAACACCCCTTATTCTGGTGTAGTCTTTCTTCTTCGTCAAACTCCCCGAGTCGAAATACGTGGCTAGCAAATACCTCGGGGCAAGGACGATGAGTGTGCAGTATTTGTCTCTGCGCAACACAATTGGAACGGAATGTTGGAAAAAGAGCAAAGGAAGAAATGCATAAGTTACGGCGGCGATGAGCGAGTGTGTGTACTTACTCGGGAAAGAAAGGCAAAAGAAGTGTGTCCTTCCTCTTGTTGTTCACCATGAACTTCTCGAGGTATGTCGTCGCCTTGGTCCGTGTCTTTGATCCTTCGACCAACTGGTTGTTTCGCATGTAGTAGGGATCCATTATCGTGATTTCCGGGGTACTCTCTCTCTTGATCTTGATCGCCAGATTGAGCGCGTATAGGAAGACCAAGTTATAGTCCAGTCGTTTCGCGAGAAACAACTTGAATATGTCCTCGAATGCTATGAAGAGTATATCCGCGGGGGGTTCATCGACGAATCCCATGTCCAATGGCACCTTGGCCATGAAAACCGGGTAATTTGGATCTTCGTCTTCAAGAAGGAGGCCCTTTGGTGTCTTGACACCCTCGTGCAAAGTTAACATGGCTCCAACCGCCATGTGGAGCATATGCGGAGTCAATATCGGATCACCAGCTACATGGACTCGGGGCAAGACATATTGTGTGGATGGTACGACGATGGCGTCCTGACCCCGGATCCTCTTCCGAAGAGGCTGGCTCGCACCTTTCTTATTATTATTACCTCTCTTCCTGTAGTGCTTCTTCTTCACAACAGTGTCAGCCACTGCCATCTGCTCATCAGCCGCCTTTCGGAGTGTGTTGGGGCTGAAAACCAATCCCGGTTTCTCTTGTAGTGGATCGGCGGCCGGAGGCGTCTCTTGAGAAAGACCATGGAAAACCAGGCACTGCGTGCATGTATTGGGCCGACCAGCTTTATGGTCGTGAGCTGTGAAGGGTTCTTCATCCATAGAAGGCTTATACAATCCTTTGTCGACACCGGTGTTGATGAAGTCGTCGACGTTGACCAATTCATCATCATCTTCATGGGTGCCATCATGTGGTGGTGGTAGCGGGGGCGACTGTGGTTGCGGCACAACGTCTTTGCCATGTGGCGGTACACACGCTGCCAAGAGTTGCTGGTGATGGCTGGTGGTGGCAACGACGGCGGCTGCTAGCTTCCGAGGTGGTGGCCGGGCGATCGATCGAGTGGTAGCGCCGGTGCTCCCCCCCCCCCCCGCAAGACGAATCTGGGTCTTCGGCCATGTCAAGGGCCAGTTGTAGCATTCTCCAAGGGTCTTGTGTTTGTTGACTCCCTGAGGTTGAAAGGGGGGTCCATGTCATCGCACCCTGGCAACACCTGAGCCAACCTGGACCTCATCACATAATCATCCATTGGATTGTTGTGCATAGTGCGGCTCGCCGGTTGTATGAGAGTGCCCTTGGCAACATCCTTCAACTTACCACCGACATCTTTAAGCAGGAGTACACAAGAAGTGTCCTGAGGCAAAACATGTTGTTGGGCGTCATGAGATGGCAGCAGTCATGCATAAAAGGCATAAAGGAGATGATGTGCACTAACTAATTAGTTACCTTCGTGATGGCGTAGAGCTCGGCTAATGTAGACACACGGTTGATGCCGGCGGCCGGCCTATCATCATCTGCAATCTCCCGCTCGGGTGCCTCACGAAGCACCACCGACGTCGGCTACGCCTTATTGGTATCTTTGGCGGGAGAGGGTGTCGGTGTGACCAAAACGAGCGGCTGCGTCCCGACGTTGACGGCCGGCGGGGTCACCAGGTCCGGTGACACGGTAACATTGATGCCCGAGTTGCTGCCGCTTAAGCCGGTAAGATGTATCGGCCCCTATCGACCTCCCGCATTCCAAGCAGTAAGCCCCTCGAAAAACTCAGGGGGGATCATCAAGCGGAGCTTCTCTTCCACTAACTTGTCCACCGTTTTCTCGACCACCGTGTTCTCCTCCAGTGTCTGCACCTTCATCTTCAGCTCTTCAATAGCGGCTTTATCCATAGCCACCAACTGGTTCTTCCTCTCCCTTCTTTTCTTGCGGTCCTCTTTGTAGTACTCCTTGAACTTCATGCTCATACGGAAGCGGGACACATGGCCAGCTGAGGATGGCGGCAACCCCTTGTCCCTCTTCTTGTAAGCATTGGCCGCCCTGTTGAAAACCATGTCCCACGGCTCCGTCGAATCCTGGGACGACTTTGTGGCAGTAGCGTTCAGTTCCTCCTCCTGCAGAGACAAGGAAAGGTGAACCCATTTAGATTCTTGGCTTCATTATTTTAATTAGAAAGCAATAGACTTGAGATTGGCGATAAATTCCTTACCAGATTCTTCTCAAAGTCCTTCACCTCCGGATCGTTGCTGATGAACTCCCCTGTTTCCTTCTCCAGGTAGTAGCGGGCCCAAACAAATTGCCTAAGCTGCAAGTCTGTGATTTTAAGCCAAGGGTTGTCTTTACCAAGGCGTTCAAGTTCGGCGTCCTCCTTGTCCCAAATGGCATGTTTCCCCCTGTAACCGCTGCTTCCAAGGCGGTGGTTACCTATGTTCTGTTCCCGCATACTCCTTCCCCATTTAGTCCATTTTATAGCATCAGTGGTAGCTATATCCGCCTTGAATATCTTAAACTCTTCTTCGTCGAGCATCGGATTTTTCTTACTAATAACCTCCTAGCTTTCACATTTGTCAATGCTAGTCTTCACCCGTGTTATCCAGCTGCTCAAGGCGTTGCTCATCTTCGTGAGGGTTAGTTTGTTCACCGAGTTCTTTCTCTCGAGGTTTCTAAACCGCTCTAGGAATCTGTATCGCTTGTGAAGCTTCTTAAGGAGCTTATCGACCAAAGCTAAATTGTCAGCATGTCTGATGTACTTCGTGTTGATCGACATGCTTTCCCGGACGATGCACCCGAGTTGCAGGCCGTACCCTTTAGCAATCGCCTCTGGCGCAATGGGTTGGCCACTTTCTGTGACCTCAGTGAACTCATCATAGACGGTGGCGAGCAGTGGCACCTTCCTCTCCTTATTTTCCTACTTCTTCTTCTGAGAAGCGGCCGGGTTGCCGCTACCGCCATCCGTGCGCTCGCTGCCATCGGTGCGGCGCTGGTGTCATCCTCTTCGTTGCCGCCTTCACTAGTTCCATCATAGTCGTCTTCGTCCCCCTCGTAATCAGGATCTCCTCCCTCATTGGCCCCAGCAGCTCTGGCGATGGTCGCCTCCTCCTCCGGTGGTGGTGTCATCCTCATCGCCTCCTCCTCCTCCTGTTGGGACCCCCTCCAGAATGACTGGTTGGCCTGTCTAGCTTGTTCTTCGACGCTGATCATGTGCTTAGAAGGGCCGGCCTCGTTGTTGCCCGACATGTTTGCACTACTCTATTAAAAAGACGCAAAAAGTTAGCACAAATCTCGGTCGAAAAATTCGGCATGACCTTTGCTAATTTTTTGACCTAGGAGTGCCCATTTCTCAACCAAAACGGAAGTGAATCGACACTTCGGGAGAAATGGGCAACTCAAATGAAATCCCTACAAGACAAAACACCCCATCCCCATATTGACAGCCCCATGCATTGACCCCAGGATCATCATCCATGCAGTCGCATCCATCATTCACGCAATAGTATAACAGATACATGTATAAGAAGAACTTTAAAAACTTAAAAGGGTACAGCAAATAATATATAAGCAATATATGTATCAGACGTGTCCTTCTACTGAATGAAAACCGAGTAGCAGTTATAGTACACAGAGACACACACGGGCTCTCTTCTTCTTGCACACACACAGGCTATCAAGTTATAGTACACACACTTTACCTTGCAGGTCAGTAAAGGGGATTTTTTATCTAGCAGCAGTACACATACACAATCATGATGCTCCTGATGGCTTTCACCAAAGCAAAGTTGGGTTGTAATCCATTCATTCCAAGAAGAGGGATAAAGGGAACAATACATAATAGATATTTCCACTTAGCAGGCATGATACAATCTAAAAACTAATTATCTGTAGTGTTTAAGCAATAGGGCAAAATTACAAGGGAAAGCCGAAATCTCAGACGACGATAATGGGAAATAATAACAATCTCTTGGTAAACTATCTATCATGGGCCCACGGTGTTGCCAAGGCCCAAATGAAGAACTCGAGTAACTTACGGACTCTCGATTGCTTGAAGAACAAGAAGAAGCTAAAGATAGAAAGTTCAAAGGGGTAAACCCTAACCTGTAACCGACTCGACCTGCTACCCGGGACCTAGCCTATCTATATAAAGGCTAGGAGGGGCGGCGAGGAGGACACACGCAACCCTAGTTTCCACAACCCTCGCCATATTGCATCTGCGCACCATTGTAATCCTCGATTCCTTTGATAATTCCACAAGCAGACAAGCAGGAGTAAGGACCTCTACGAGGCCTGAACCTGGGTAAATCTTCGAGTTCCATGTGTGCTTGTTTGCTAGCCGGTAGATGTCTCCAGCACTCCCTCCTTCTCAAAAACCCAAGTCCATAACAATGGGCATTGATGAGTTAAACCCTTGTCAATTGGCGTCGTCTGTGGGAATTGGGAGCGCTGATGTTGCGGCTTCTTCGGCCCCATCAACTGCGATCTACAACTCGGCAAATAGCGGAGATCCGCCAGCTCTTCGGCGCGTTCGACTTCACCGTCCACATGCCGGCCACTCGCCCGGCTTTCGAGTCTGTGGGCGACGGAATCAGCCTAGCGATCGGGAGCTTCCGCTTCCAAGTTGGTCAGATGGGCACGCTTCACATGCCTAACCAGCCGACGGTACCATCGATTGCTCCAGCATCATGGTTCCCTCCACCGATCGGCACCCTCAGTGAGCTCAACGCCCTGACAATAGTCGAGAATACGGTCAGCGACAGTACTCACGAATCCGATCTGACCGACCTGGCAAGTGAAGATGGAGCCTATGGTTCCGGATCTGAAAGTTGCGGGAACAGCATCTTCCCCAACCACTTCATATGCGCCGTCATAAACGCAGGCGACACCTCCCCCAATCGCGACAACACGGGCAACGGCAGCCACGGAGCTGACCCGCCAAACAGCGGCATACCCAATAGCGGACCATCGCCAAACGGCACCCTCGTCAACAATGGGGGAGCAGTCGAGCCTCCAACCATAATAAACGAGCAGACTAGCGAACGCGTCGTGATCAGGCTCAATGAACTCGAGTGGGCTCGCTGTCGTGAGGCCCTTCGGCTCCCCGCAAGAGCTATTAATGGGCTATCATTGGCTCCTGAAGGAAGAGTTCAAGCGTCAAGTGCAAACAATCGCGCAACTCGAGGCGCGCAAAAAGGCGGCAGATGAGTCGAGCCTTCGACGTGCTGGGCTTTCTTCCCACGGAGGATCCTCCTCCAGGTGCAACAAGTACATCGCCAACAAGAGACGATCTCGACTCGCCCACCTTACCGAGCAAGAATGTGTGGAAGCCGCTAAAGTCCTCGACTTCGGCTCCATGATGGTGGATACACGCGGCAACGTGCTCCCGAAAACACCACAGGCCGTGGTAACGGCGGCCACCATGTACCTCCTCAACAACTAGCCGCCAGCTGGAGATCCTCGAGCTGCCATGCACCGATCTACGATTGTAGGCTTGGGATTAATCGAGGCCGCCCTCAACAAAGAACTGGCGTCAGAACCGAAGAAAGGCAAGGCTCTGGCAAAACCTACTCCTCGCCCTCATCCAGCGACGATAGTCACGACCTGTCTCGACGTCGCCTCTCATGGCGACATGACCACGACTATGATGCGCGTGATGACCTCACGCATTACAAGATCGATAAATCAAGGGCACGACGTGCTCAGTCGAATGACTCAAAAGACGAAGATGTGGAGCTCTGTGGCGCTAGATGCTTCAGCAGGGCCATCAGGCAAAAGCGAATGCCCAAGGAGTTTAAGCTCCCATCGGAGAACCAAAAGTTTGGCGGCCTATAGGACCCGAAGATCTGGTTGGAGGACCACATCTCCTCTGTTAGGCTCCACGGCGGAAGTCGAAGCACTGCCATGCAATGCCTACAGCTATAGCTGCAGGGCACCGCCCGAGCCTGGCTCAACAACCTCCCACGCGGATCCATTCGCAGTTGGGAAGAGCTGGTATATAGCTTCGTGCGCAACTTCAAGGGCACATACAAACAACCCGCATCAATCGAAGAGCTGAGATGCTGCCAGCAAAGATCGGGTGAATCGCTACGCTCCTACATCCAGAGGTGGTCCATCATCAAGAACTCCACAGAGAACATCCCGGAGGATCGCGTGATTGATGCATTCAACGGCGGTGTACGTCGCATAGAGCTCAGGGAGGAGCTAGGCCGCTCGAAGCCCAAAACCATCGACCACCTGATAGAAATCTTGAATTGCTGGGTAGATGGAGAAGATTCAGTGAAAAATCGCGTTCACTCTGACGACGAGGCAGAACTCGAGCGTAGATGCGGCCGCCGAAGTAAACACCGCATGCGCATCTACGATGACCGTGACGACGTCAACATGGTCGTAGCTGGCTACGCCGACAGACGCGACGACAACCGCACCAACAGCTACCGCAGCGGTGGATACCGCAACTCCGGAAAGACCACGCAAGTGTGGCAGCACCGCAATCGTGATGCGGAACCCGTAACATCCATTGAAGACAAGCTGTCTGGGCCATGCACTGTGCACTTCTACATCGACAAGCATGACGGAAAGAAGAAGTCCAACCACCTCCTCAAGGACTGCCGCGAGTTCCTCAAGCTACATGAGGGACTGGCTCGGATGAATCGCAACGCAGTCGAAAGAGGCTATGGAGCCGCTCCAGGCGCCGTGGCACATGGAGCTCCGCCACCACCACCTGGACTACCACCAAATGCAGCTGCGCTGGACCAGCACCAGGGAGGCGAACCATACCCACGGGCCATGGGTACCATGATGATCCAAAAGGAACGCCCCTCGAATAGGGTGCAGAAGGCCATCACTTGCCAAGTCAACTTGGCCACAAACTCGCCACCATCCACCACTGAGTACCTCAGCGGAAGCGAGTCCTGCATCACCTTCGACAAGCGTGACCACCCGCGACAAGTACCTCGCCCAGGCCATTGTCCCCTCGTCCTCGAGGCACAAATTGGAGGCTTCGACATGAGTCACGTCTTTATGGATGGCCGAAGCGGCATCAATCTTATGTTCGCAAGTACCTTGCAAGCAATGAGGATCCCTCTGACCTGCCAAGAGGCCTCAGACACACCCTTCCATGGCATCGTCCCAGGCAAGGGCGTATATCCCCTTGGTAAAATCAACCTCGACGTCATCTTCGGCACACTGAAAAACTTTTGGCGCGAGCGCATCGACTTGAAGTCGTCGACGGGCGCTCACAGTACCACTGCATCCTCGGACGTGTCGTGTTCGCTAGGTTCATGGCGGTGCCGCACTACGCCCACCTGCAGATGAAGATGCCAGGCCCTAAGGGTGTCATCACTGTCAACGGGAGCTTCGAGAGATCTGACAGTTGCGACAGGGAATTCAAGAGAATCTCCCATTCCTTCGGCATGCAGGAGGAACTCACAAGACTAAAGGAGTCAACAGACAACAGTCTGCCTCCCTGAGCCACCCAAGTTCACCCGACCTATCTTTCGACTCATCGGTGCACACAAAGAAAGTTCAGGTCCACCCGTTGGATCCCGCCAAGACGGCCCTCATCGCCAACAACTTGAGTCCCGCATAGGAACTCGCGCTCGTCGAATTCCTCTATGAGCACTGGGAAATCTTCGCCTGGTGTCCAGCAGACATGCCAGGAGTTCCCAGGGAATTCACTGAGCACGCACTCAATGTCAACCCAGACGCAAGGCCAGTCCAACAAACAATTCAGCGATTATCTGAACCAAGGGCAAAGGCAGTTGGAATGGAGATCAACAGATTCCTCGACGCCAAATTTATACGCGAGATCATGGAAAGCACTTGGCTCACCAACACGATGCTAGTACCAAAAAAGGACACGGATATCCTGCGAATGTGCGTGGACTTCACCTCTTTGAATAAGCACTGTCCAAAGGACCACTTCCCGCTACCGCTAATCGACCAGATTATTGAATCCACCGCAGGATGCGAGCGCCTTTGCTTCCTCGACGCCTACTCAGGCTATAACTAGATTCGAATGAAGGAGGAAGACCAAGAAAAAAACAGCGTTTACAACGCCTTTTGGTGTGTTCTGCTACAACACAATGCCCTTCGGGCTAAAGAACGCAGGAGCCACCTACCAGCGGTGCATGCAGGCTTGCCTCAAGAACCAACTCGGTCGCAACATTCAAGTCTATGTCGACGACATAGTAATCAAGACCAAAGAGGAAGCCTCACTAATCGATGACTTGCGCGAAACCTTCTTCAATCTCGATCGCTACCGGATCAAGCTCAATCCGGACAAGTGCGCCTTCGGCGTACCATCTGGGCAACTACTCGGGTACCTTATCTCCGCGAGAGGGATCGAAGCAAACCCGAAGAAAATAAAAGCCATATTGGCCATGGAGAAGCCGAAAAACATAAGGGGCATCCAGCAGCTGGCTGAACGAATCGCGGCTCTTAGTCGATTTATCAGTCAGATGGGTGAAAAGGCACTACCCTTCTACCAACTCCTACGCAAAGCCGACATGTTCGAGTGGACCAATGAGGCACATGAAGCATTCGAAGACCTCAAGCGCCTTCTATCCACCTCACTAGTACTGGTGACCCCATGAGAAAGGGAACTGTTGTTGCTATACATCTCCGCCACCAACTAGGTGGTCAACACAGTGCTTGTAGTCGAACGAGTCGACGAAAACAAGGTCCACAGGGTACAGCACCCAGTCTACTACCTCAGCGAGGTACTTACGCCAACAAAACAGCGGTACCCGCACTACCAGAAACTGGCGTACGGCGTCTTCATGATAGCCTGGCGACAGCGCCACTACTTTCAGGAACACCCAATCATGGTAGTCAACGACGCCCTGCTTGGGCACATCCTCAACAATCCCGATGCCACCAGACGAGTCGCACTTTGGGGAATCTAACTGTCTCCACGAGACATCACATATGAAAAACGCGACTCAATCAAGTCACAAGTTCTCACTGACTTCCTCGTGCACTGGATGGAGAACCAGCTCCCCGAAAAACCAGATATGTCCTACCTCTGGACAATGCACTTCGACAGATCCAAGCAGAAGGACGGAGCTGGTGCAAGTGTCATACTGACATCGCCCCAGGGAGACAAGCTGAAATATATCCTGCGAATGCAGTTCACTGCCTCCAACAACGAAGCTGAATACGAGGCCCTGCTACACGGGATGAGGATGGCAAAAGCTTGCAGCGCCAAAAGGCTCATAATATATGGCAACTCCAAGCTAGTCGTCAACCAGACAATGCATGAGTGTGACGCACTGAACGATAACATGATTGCCTACCGCGACCTCTATGACACACTCGAACGGGATTTCGACGGCTGCGAGCTGCGGCACATAGGTCGCGAAAGCAATGAAGAGGTGGACGCACTCGCCAACATAGGCTCCACCTGTGCCCCCATATCACCTGGGGTATTTCTCAAGCGCATCTGCGAAAGCTCCATCAAGCCAAAGGCCGCAGAGAAGAAAACAAGCGCAGCAACGGACTCGGGGGCTACGCTGCCCAATGAGCCAATGGCACTCGATGACTTGGAGCTGGATACAGGACTCGAAGGACCATGACCGATGGAAGAGTTGTTCTCCTCGACATCCATGAGGGGACCTGCGGGCATCACACCGGCAGTCGCGCCCTCGTTGCCAAAGCTCTACGACCTGGATTCTACTGGCCTACGGCCATGCGCGACGCCAAGGACATCGTCCAGAAATGCAACGTGTGCCAGCGATTCGTGGACAAGTCGCACGCACCTGGCGCAGAGCTTCGGCCAATTCCATTGGCCTGGCCCTTCGCGCAATGGGGACTCGACATGGTCGGTAAGCTCCCAAAGTCCTCATGAGGAGGCTATGTCTACCTCCTGGTTGCAGTCGACAAATTCACCAAATGGATAGAGGCCATGCCGGTGACCAATCAATTAGGGCACAGCGTAGTCAAGTTCTTTGAGTCCATTGTCTACCTCTTCGAAGTGCCACACAACATCTTCACAGACAATGGGACGAACTTCACATCCAAGGAGTTCCAAGAATTCTGCGAGAATCTGGGAATCAACGTCAGCTATGCCTCGGTAGCACACCCACAGACCAACAGTCAGGTCGAAAAAGCTAACGGGCTCGTCCGCGGCGGCATCAAGAAGCGACTCCTCCGGCGACTCGAACAGGCCGCGGGTTGTTGGCCACACGAACTACAATCAGTACTCTGGAGCCTACGCACAACTCCAAACAGTGCTACAGGGTACACCATGTTCTTCATGGTGCACGGGGCTGAAGCGGTGCTATCCACCGAAGTACGATACAAAGCACCACGCGTGGTCGCTTACAGCGAGAAGGAGTCAACTCTTGCACTCGAAGACTCTGTCGACCTCCTTGATGAGGCAAGGGAAATCGTCGCGGAGAGATCAACGATCTACCAGCAGAACCTACGCAACTACCACAGCAGGAGGCTACGCCCCGGATCCTTCGTCGAAGGCGACCTGGTCCTGCGACTAAAGCAGCAAGGGCATCTCAAGCTCGAGTCCCCCTGGGAGGGACCATACGTGATTACAGAAGTAATCCCAGGTGGCTCCTATCGCCTTCAAGATTTCGAGACAGGAGTCGCATACTCCAACCCCTAGAATGTCGCGCAGCTGCGACGCTTCTACCCTTAATCGCTTTTTACTTTTACATTGCAAATAAGGCTACTCAGCCAAGGCTACTTAGCAACACATTGTACTTCGTACTATCCCGCGAATAAATAAAGCTAAGTGCCCCAAAACTCTGTGTTTTCCTTCATTTTTTGCAAATCATCCACTCGGGGGCTGCGCCACCCTATACACATCTGTTCTACGAACTAAAACACGATATCCTGAGTAGCTGGCACACCAATCGAAACCCTTGACAAAACATCAACCCAGTTGCAACGCACCTGATAGGTTGACAAGGGACTGAGATAAACACAAAGCCATGCTAACGAAAAGGAATCGCATAAGTGCAACGCACTCACAAAACATACACGCTAACAAGCTCTTTTATACATTAGCGTCAATCAATTATACACAGCATATATACGAACTTTACAACACTGGTACAACTATGTGCAGGATACAAACTAAACTACGGTTGCAGCAAGAGAACATTGGTCTGCTCCTCGAAGAAGTCGACGATCTCCTTTGCTGGGCGATCCACTGCCTGGTAGTGCGGAACCATGTTCCAAGCAGAACCCGCTGGCGGTGCAGGTGGTCCAGCCGTAATTGCTGCAACGTCCACATCAGTTCTATGCAATCGCACCAGTGATAGAGCAGCTTTGGCACCAGCCACTATTTGTTGCCGCACACACTCGCGGACCGCACTCAAGTCCTAGAATCTAGAGAGAAGGGCCAGCATGCTCGATGGAACGACGTCCAACGGGAACATCGTCTGGTAAATATTTTTCAAGCATGACTGCGACTTCTTCAAGAAATGAAGCACTCACGACGCACAATCCTGCAGGGTCGCCAACGCGATTGCGCGATCATGATCTACCCAGAAGTACCCACTCGCCTGAAGCTGCTCTTGGGTTAGGTCATTCATGCGAATGGCAATTCGATCCTTCTCATCCCTCGTATGGCGCGCGCTGATAACTATACAAGGCAAAGGCAAAATATGAGAACAACGAACTACTGCGAGCGACTACAAGGAAACGACAAGAGGGAAGAAGACTGACATTTGAACTGGTCACCCAACTGCGTCACCTCCCCTAGCAGATACTGCTCTCGGGCGGCGGCTTTTTCCGCTTTTGACTTCCATACGTCCGCATTTCCGCGGAGTACGGGCAATTCACGCTCCAATTCCTTCACGCGGTCACGGAGTCGCGAGAGTAGAGAAAGCTCATCCACCCTTGAACACGGTGGTGCCAAAGTGTCATCAAGGGGCGGCGAATCCTGAGGCTCCCTCAAAGGATCACTCGATGTGCCCTACCACAAGTGAAGCAAGAGAAAATAAGAGGACTAAGGCGAGGCATAAACAAAAGGTTCGAGTGCATTCAAGATTAACAAAAGTATCAGCAGATACACTCGCCAACAGGCATGTTCTTGACAAAAGACATAATCTATCTAACTATTACAAGTTGCAACTACTGAGGAGCGATTGGCTTCTTCGACTTCGTCTTCGGTTTCGGGGGCCTCATCGAGTCTGTGGCAGTATCAGATGCCACAGACTTCCCGCTGGCCCCTGATGTTGCAGCCCTCGCAGCTTTCTTGGTGCGCTGAAGCTCCTCAGAGTACTTCGCAACTGTATTGATCAGCTGCGGGCCATACTTGCCACAAGCAGTTGCGAAGGGAGCAAAGACTACCTGCTGGCCATTGGTGTTGACAGGCATCGCCTTAGAGACTGCCACAGGATCAACTTCGACTCCATGGGCTTGAACCATTGCGAGTGACATCGAAGCACCAGCCGCACGGAACGAGTTCTTGAAGCTTGCAGGGATGCCCCCGGCAAGGGACTCCACCAACTCGTCCATATTCTTGATCAGCTCAGCCTTGGGCGCTAGTTCTTCCCGGAGGCGACTGAGCATGCCCTTGGCCTTGGATAGCATCCCTTGAACGGCAGCACTACGATCCTCGACTGCGGAAATGGCACCCGCCAAGGCATCATCACGGCAGAGTGCCTGAGGGTCGAAGCTCAAACTGTTGGAATCTACAACCAATCATAGGCACAAGAGTCAACACCAACAACAAATTCGAAAAAAGAAGAAAGCACCCAAAATTCACACAAGGGAATACCTGAGAGAGCCTTGGCAATTGAAAAAAGTTGTTCCTCAAACAACTTCTCCCTAGCCACGATGGAGGCGCACAGATCCTCCTCGCATTTCCGTGACTCATCACGCGCTGCGATTGCCTCATCGCGACTCTTTACCGCTGTGGCAAGCGCCTTTTCAAGGGAAGCAGCGTCGTGGAGGAGTGCATTATGCTCAGTTACAAAACAAACAAAGATAGGCTATCAGTCGAATATATCACAAGGAGGACGAAGAAGAAGCAGGACACTTACTTTCAACTACGCGGTGGCGAGTATCCAGCATTGCATGCTAGCGACCCATCACAAGGACTTGCTCCGCTAAACGAGCAGCTTCTTTCACAATAATCTACGACATAAGAAAATAGCAAAGGATAATAAAGACGGTAGAAGATGATACATTCGACTACAAAGAAGAGGAAACAAATATTATACTTACATGATCCTCCAAAGACTCCGAAGTCGATGGATTCACAGTCGTCCGGATAACCATCTGGTGCTCCACATCGTGCGGAGAACTCGATGAATTATGGCCGGAGTGGGACGCCAATGGAGGACAAGGAGTGCGCTCAGCCACTTTCTTGGCTTTGGAGGTCGCGACTCTAGATTCTTTCAAAAATTGTATGTCGTCAGAAGATGACGACGCTTGTTGACTACAAAATAAAACCAATATCAAGAGAATGCAATGCCAAAGAAGAACCAAAAGGAAGACTCGAATACTTACCAATCAAATTTATCAAAATCGAAGGTCTGATCCCCCGACTCTGACGACGATTCCTTCGGTAGCCGCATCTTCTTGCGAGAGGATGGCGCCATGGCACTCACAGGAACGGCAGGGATCGGCGACTCTGCACCAACACCTGCATCTTCTGGAGTCGAAGGAGACGACGCATCCGAATCCTCGCTGCGCGAACACTTGCGAGTGTCCGGACTACTCAACTCGGGGGCTTCCTCCTCCACATCATATGGGACGGTCGACTTCGACTCATCCTCTTCCAAGGCTTCACGAGGGATAACCCCCTCAGGAAGAGGGGGCATACAGGGTGACACCGCCAAATCCTGCATACAGAAAACAATTCAGCACCAAGTCAGGAAACAGCAAAGAAGCAATCGACAAACAAAGCTACTACGTAGCACAACTGTACCTCAGGAGGAGGGTTAGTAGCATCGAACGGAGGAACATCTGGTTCACCGAGGAGCACATCCTTGATGGTGTACTTGGTGACCAGTCGCACCCTTTTATCTACCTCACTCGCGGACATGCCATCGGCAGACACGCGAGTGACATCGTCCGCGCCAGCCCACTAGAACATGGTATGGACTCTGGCCTATAGGGGCTAGACGCGATGGCGCAGTCATGTGCGAATGAGAGCGCAGCCTCCCTCCTCTTTGCCCATGCGACTCTCGAGGTCGTAGAAACGCTCGTATAGCACATATGTTTTCACGGACTCGCCGGGCATAATTACGTTCTTCCAGGAACGCCTCCTCTTGCACGGCGTCACGGGGTCGAAGGGCGCGAGTCCGTAGTGGTCTCCGCCGGCCCTCTGTTCGTGAACGTAGAACCACTTGTCCCTCCACCCTTGGACGGACATCATCAGCTTGATGTCGAAGTACGTGGCAGAGGGATCGACGTGGATACCGCAGCCTCCTACATCATAGACTACGGAGCCAGACACCGATTGGCGCTTCAACTTGAAGAGGCGCTTGAAGAGGCCGAAGTGCGGCTTGATTCCGAGCCAGCACTCGCAAAGAGTAATGTAGCAAGCTACATGGAGGATGGAGTTTGGGGACAGCTGATGGAGCTCGAGCCCGTAAAAACAGGAAGGCCCCTAAAGAAAGGATGCAGGGGCAACGAAAGACCGTGGATGATGAATGCTAGGAACATCACCTGAAAACCGGCAGGAGGAGAGGGGATTACCTCGCTGCCAGGGACATGCGCGTCCGCGACTGCGGAAGACAAAACTCCATCCTGGCGTAGAAGACGAAGCTCAGAAGACTTTGTCACGCATGCGCGCCACGTACCATTGGTGACGCGAGTGCCCGTGCCCTTCTTTTTTCTGGCGGCGGCGGTGCTGGTGCCCGCAACAGCGGAGCCACCCTTCTTCTTCACTGCAGCCGCGGCAGCAGCGGAATCGGCCGCAGCACCTCCCTTTTTCTTCCCCATTCTATGGCGGCGATGTGACCAGAGGAAGTAGCTGGGAAATATGCGGAGCTGGTCCAGCGCCGCGAAGGAAAGGAGCGCAAAGAAGCAGAGGAGCAGCGGCAATGGCGACGGAGGCAAAGGTAGAAAAGAAGCAGATGTGAAATTCACCGTCACTGCATCACTACTTAACCCCCTCGAAGATGCAATCCAACGGCTAAGAAAAACCCTATCAGACGTGTGGCGTTCATTGCGTTCGACACGTGGAGGACCTGAAGCATGAACCGTCCCCCACTACTCCCATTACGCGTGGAAATCAAGGAGGTGCAGTTAAAACAAAGATTACGCATGCCCGGTCAAATCAGAGTCAGAAAATGGGACCCACCACTCGTCACGTCCCGTCAAACTCGCTCACGCTGGCAACTGAGGTCATGTAATCGTCAGCACTGACGTCATCCAAAATTACGCAGCAGAAGATTTTGACTACTTTAGTCCTTGCTTGAGTCTTCGACTCCACCAAGCACTTGGGGGCTACTCCCATAGGGAGCGCTGGTCGCGCACCCTACGATTTTTTCTTCTTCTTTTTACAGGAACATGGACAATCAAAGCAAACCTAACCACTCGAAGCACGATTCTACTATGGACATGGGTTACTCCCATAGGGAGCGTTTGAAGCAAATTCGACTGAAACAAGCAACAAAAGACGACAGCAGTCGCAAAAGTTATTTAGTCCTTGCCTGAGTCTTCGACTCAACCAGGCACTCGGGGGCTACTCCCATAGGGAGCGCTGGTCGTGCACCCTATGATTATTTTTACTGTGTAATGCGTCCACACTCGAAGCTTATGGCGTCACTGCCTCAAGAATTTTCCCTGCAAAGAGACTGCGTCTCCTGGGTCGCTCGAATCGTCTCTACGATGGCAAAATTCGGATGCCACACTTGTAGCGTGAAGATAAGACCTGAATAAGGCCTGGCAACGCATTTCCTACGCACTACTGGAAATATATCCGTGCCAACAGGTACGATGAACATGCCTTGATGGACGTGTCGAGTGCTCACACCCATATACTGGAATTCGACTCCTATAAGACCTCCGCGGCTTAAGTCGAATTACACCAGCACTTTTCTGGATTCGACTCTGAGGACTTGAGTTTGAGTAGAGGGCGTTGTTTTACCCTAAGGTAGTTAACTGATGCCGATGCATTGGTTACATCAGGCACGCACATCAACAATCCCTATGACACAAACAGAACAGTCGAAAAACATACTCAGTCATGCACTCGAAAGGATTCATAAAGTGTCCAGTCGAATCTACGATTCCACTAGACACTCGAGGGCTACTGACATGGGCATACCCTACAGGTACTCGAGC
Organism: Avena eriantha; assembly: GCA_910589775.1. Lineage (NCBI taxonomy): Eukaryota > Viridiplantae > Streptophyta > Magnoliopsida > Poales > Poaceae > Avena > Avena eriantha. The sequence continues at coordinate 191,829,872 of OU342744.1, forward strand.
TTGGTATATACGGCCTGAATACATAGAGGCCCACGGTGTCGCCAAGGCCCAAATGAAGAACTCGAGTAACTTACGGACTCTCGATTGCTTGAAGAACAAGAAGAAGCTAAAGATAGAAAGTTCAAAGGGGTAAACCCTAACCTGTAACCGACTCGACCTGCTATCCGGGACCAGCCTATCTATATAAAGGATAGGAGGGGGCGGCGAGGAGGACACAACAACCCTAGTTTCCACAACCCTCGCCAGATTGCATCTGCGCACCATTGTAATCCTCGATTCCTTTGATAATTCCACGAGCAGACAAGCAGGAGTAAGGACCTCTACGAGGCCTGAACCTGGGTAAATCTTCGAGTTCCTTGTGTGCTTGTTTGCTAGCCGATAGATGTCTCCAGCGCTCCCTCCTTCCCCAAAACCCAAGTCCATAACAATGGGCATTGATGAGTTAAACCCTTGTCACTATCCAAAAGGAAAAAGGAGGCACTGGTAGCATAAAACTAGCTTCAGTTCTCTAACCCAATGATAAATTACTCTTGCTAACCTGGGAGTGGAACTACAGAAGGGAATGGAAGAGCAAAGACTTTTGTGCACAAAAAATGAAATTCGACATACCACAAGCACACCAGTGCTCACTACATCCTGGTTGTTAACCAACATATGGAAGAAATGGTGAAACTTGGACCCCAGCTAGAAATACAACACTTGCGAGGGAAGGAAATTCTCACTCTGAAACTTCCAGAAGCAGCTGAACTGAAACCTGAGAAATAAAAATCATGAACCCGAAACTGGAAACAGGGGAGTGCAGTATCTGCTACAAACTAGGGGAAGAGGGGGGAAACAAAACCATATTTGGGTCAAAAAAAGAAAGAAAGACAGAGAACAGTACAACGGTTGCAGTAAAAAAAGCAGAACATCACAAGTGTCACAGCAATAATCATCGGGAAACGGCTCAATTCTCGTCCTTCCACATTAAAGAGGGGAAAGAAATAACACGGAAAAAAGATGAGGTGTACAGTACAGGAACAAGAAACACATCATTCTGAAGTGCACAATAACACTTTCTCTCGCTCTCTAATGTTGCTTTCACTTGGCAAATAGAGAGGTGCTAACATAAGATAGAATTTTAGAACTACTATATGGTTGAGATTAGGTAAACATGTACAACAGGAAATTACATGTCTAGCCCTTTGGCCTAAAAGAACATCAATACGTTTATCTCCTTATTTAGACAAGAACAGAATAGTATGATCATAAACAATGCACTAGTCAAATGGTAGTGCGCTGGATTGAAGGAAACCACACGCACTATCTTAGAAGTGTCAGAAATCAGGTTGCTCTGAATCCCTAAGTTGCAACGTGCTCCTGCTGCTCCAATGGAACATGTAGGTGCAGCAGAACTCCAAAAGTTCAGAGAATGGCATTATAATTTAGAATTCTAGGAAAACCTAAGCTGCACATCATTCTCAAGTGTCATTGACCACTGGAGTAAAATACAGAGGAATGTATGGAGAAGAAAACAAAGCACAATGATAAATCTAGGGCCCATACACTCCTAAGCATCCTATAGTGCTCCATCTCAGTGGTCTAACATAGATAAGCTCCAGCAGTGCCAATTGGTCTAACAGTGATATCAAATACCAAATCTCAATGGTGCAAGATCAAGTACCTATGACTTGTCTCGAGAAAGAATATATGCCAGGGCATGCTACGGTTCTTCACTGAACAGAGAGCCATGGCATGCTAGGGTTCTTCACTGAATAGAGAGCCAGGGGAAGGATGCATCCATGGGAATTGGCGATTACCTAGGGACGATGGATGGCGGATGGCGAGGTGGATGCTAGGGATGGTGGATGGTGGACGGCAAGGTGGCTGCTCCTCCTGCGCGCTACGGACGGTTGGGCTCCTCCTACGCGCTGCGGACAGGATCCTCCTCCCATGTGCTGCGGACGTGCTCCTCCTCCACGGGCTTCGGCGATGGGAGCGGTTCTCCTCCACGGGCTTCGGCGGTGGGGGCGTCTCTCCTCCACGGGCTCCGGCGGTGGGGGCGGCGAGGGTAGCTAGGGTTGCGCGCGGCGGTGGGGGCGCCGAGCGAGTGAAGAACCGATCGAATGGATTAGCAGGGGAATGAAAGGCATAACCGTTTATTTGGCTAAGTACACAGGTTCTGTGGCGCATTTCAGCAATATGCGCCACAGAAGTTGGAACATCTGTGGCGCATATTTCCAAAATGCGCTACAGAACCTGTGGACTTAGTACAAAACGCGGAGCGCGTGGTAGTATGACAAGATCACACACTTGCCTTAGTGGTCTCTGCTTGCTTGTGCCATTCTAAACCTAGGGCAGCCATGTTCGAATCCTGGCTGTCTCACACTTTTTTATTTTTTAAAAACATATTTTTAATTATAGATATGTTAAAAATAAAGCAAGAACATATACAAATATTCATATTTATTCAAAAAACTCTCTCCCTGAACATATACAATCATGTGATGTGTTTTAAATTATATATATGTTTAAAATAAAGCAAGAACATATACAAACATTCATATTTATTCAAAAAACTCTCTCTCCGAACATACACAATCATGTGATGTGTCGAGCTAGTGTCTCTTCACAATCTTCTTGCCCTTTTTCATCGCGGTTGAATACTTTAGCCCATGCAGTTTGAGATTTCTTCTTGTGAATGGATAACCTTTAGTAGGTAGTGTGGTCTTCCTTCTTACTTTAGTAGTAGTAGGCATGTCGAATTCCTCTTCGATCTTCGGTCGCCGTTTTTGTCGAAGTTTTGCTCTTTGGCGGTTCCTTCCATTCCGATAATGCTCCTCTTGCCCCTCCTAACTACAACACGGTTGGGGTTTGACGGGTCGGTAATAAAAAAGCATTGATCAACTTGGCTAGCGAGTACGCAAGGCTCATTTTTGCGGAGGCATTCTTCGTCGATTTGGCATCTGGTATAACCATTGTGGTGAAATACCGGCCTTCTTTTTCCACATTCTTGGCCCATCTAACACGGAACATCGGTACGATCTCTCCACAGTAGTCGAGCTCCAATATCTCCTCGATCCTTCCGTAGAATCTTTCCATGACAGGAGTCTCATCATCAGCAAAGGATAACATAGTTACACCTGAGTTTTGATATTCGCTATTCCTGTCCTTTTCCTCGGTGTAGAATCTATAACTGTTTATGTCATATGACTGATAGGTCCTTAGGTTGTGCCCTGGGCCCTGCGACAAGGAGAATATGAGGTTTTGATCTTCTGTAGAAGGTGTCTGTGGGGGATTGTCTAGTTGCCTTTTCTTGAACCAACCCGTGAAGTTGGAGTTGTGCTCTCTGGTTATGCCTCCCTTCTTCCTCGGCTAGCCCTGGTCGACGTACTCCTGCTCGATTAATCTTCTGTGCTCTTCGACCCAAGGGCCGAGCACTTCAATGTGTTGTAGCGCGAATCGGTGTGCCCTTTCAAAATCAGTACGTCGACCATCAATGCCGACATGCAGTGAGCATCAGCCCTCGCGGTAACCATATCCACCGAGCCTGCCAAGGTGCTTCTTTGTGGGTATTCCGACATCCTCGTTCTCGGTGGTTAGATAATTCTGGCAGAAGGAGATACACTCATAGATCTGAAAGCCCTTGGTTATGCTTCCATCTGGATGGGACCTGTTGCGAACGAATCCTTTGATGACACCGTTTAGCCTTTCAAACGGCATCATGTTGTGCAGGAATGTTGGCCCGAGCTGGATGATGTCATCCATGACATGTACAAGCAGATGCACCATGATGTCGAAGAATGCGGGCGGGAAGTAAATCTCAAGCTCGCATAGTATCATCATGATCTCTTCCTATAGCATGTCGAGCTGCTTCACACCGATCAACTTCCTAGATATGACGTCGAAAAAGTTACAAAGGCCAAACAGCGTCTCACGGACATTCTCGTCCATTATCCCATGGATCGCAACAGGGGGTATCTGCGTCATCAGCACGTGACAGTCGTGAGACTTCATACCACTGAACCTCTTCTTCGCCACATCCAGATATCTGCTTATCTTCCTCGAGTAACCGTGAGGAACTTTCACTCCTAAGAGGCACCTGAAAAACTACTCAAGCTCCTCCTGACTCAGAGTGAAGCAGGCAGCGCGAAGCACCACCTCATTCTTCTTAACTCTTTTGCGGCGACCTTGAGTCCCTTCCGTCTGATCATCATCAACATCACTATCAGGGTACTAAAGATCTTTCTTGATGCCAAGAAATTTAAGGTCCTTTCTTGCTTTCGGCCCATCCTTTGTCCTCTCCGGCATGTTCAGTAGACTGCCAAGTAGACCCTCAGTAACGTTCTTCGTGATGTGCATTACATCAAGGCTATGGGGAGTGTGAAGGACCTTCCAATATGGCAGGTCCCAGAAAACAAACCTTGCTTTCCATAGACCCAGCAGCGGCTTTGTCCTCGGTCATTTTTTCTAGGCGCAGGGCAATCTACCCAATTATTCAAAAGCTCCTTGATTTCTTCGCTGCTCCTCGGACGCGGGGATCTTTCAAGCTCGTCCTTACCATTGAACAGGTCACCACGTTTTATCCACAGGTGATCCATGCGGAGCCACTTTTGAGTACCTTGGAACACGGTTTTCGAAGACCCGGGATCCCTTGGTACTAGAGATGCAGTGTCTCATCCATGCACTTGATGCATGCATTGTGTCCGTGGTTCACCTGGGCCGATAGATATGCGTAACCAGGATAGTCCTGCACGGTCGTGAGCAACGCGGCTCTCATATGGAAATATTCTTTAGTGTAGGCGTCCCACATACGGGCCGGCGTCTCCCACAAGCTGGCTAACTCCTCTCTCAATAGCCCGAGATACAGATGCATATCGATACATGGTTGTTTTGGCCCCTGAATAAGAATGCTCATGTGTACATACCTTTGCTTCATGCATAGCCACAGGGGGAGGTTATATGGCCATACAAACACGGGCTAGGTGCTATGCGTGCTACTCTCGTTTCCAAAAGGATTGAGTCCATCGGTGCTCATACCCAGCCCGACGTTCCTTGCATCGCCCCCGAACTCTTTGAACTTGACGTCTAATGCATTCCACTTGCTAGCGTCTGAAGGGTGTGTCAGGATCTTGCCCTTCTCTGGATCATCTTCGGGTTTCTCTCTTTCTGTGTGCCATTGCATGAGCTTTGCTTCCTTAGGATCTACGAAATATCGTTGCAGACGGGGGGTGATAGGAAAGTACCATACCACTTTTCGAGGAACTTTCTTGTTCCCTCTCTTGTACCGTCCTTGGCCACACACCGGACATGTGGTTATATCCACGTACTCGTTCCGATAAAGTGCGCAATCATTTATGCATGCGTGGTATTTAATGTGTGGTAGGTCGAGAGGGCACACAATTTTCTTGGCCTCCTTGATACTTGTTGGCAATGTGTTCCCCTTAGGAAATCGGTCGTGCCAGTATTCCATGTTCACGTTGAAGCTCACATCGGTCCATCTATGTTTGGCCTTCATCTCCAGAGCCTTGAGCATTACACTCAAACGTGTATCCTCGGGGCGACACCCAGGATACAATGGAGTCATCCCATCTACCTCCGTTTGGGCCATCTTGGCTTTCTCTCTGGCTGCAGCTTTGTTGTTGCTCATCTCCTTGAGGAGCAGTTCTTGAACATGAGGGTCCTGCAAGACCGAAGTTAGCAGCGTCTGTGTGTTCACATCTTCTCCTTCTTCGTGATGATCATGCCCGTCGCCATCTCCTTCTCCATGCTATTCATGCCCGCCGACATCTCCTTCGTCATGATGATCATGCCCGCCGGCATCTCCTTTGTCATGATGATCATGCCCAGTAAACTCTTCGTCTTCTCGCTCGCTCATGTCTTCGTGACCACCATGTCCTGCCGGCGCCTCATTGAGGTCGCGCATGAAACCGCGCCTGAGCAGGTGACCCTCCAATTGTCCAGATTCAGGGTCGATCCAGCGCTGCAGTTTGCATGTTCGACATGGACACCTTATCATGGTCTTGTTGTTAAGAATCATGTCCTCCTTCGCGTCTTTCTTCTACCTAGCAATTTGACCTTCGCTCATCGTGAGGACCATGGTTGCCTAAGCGGTCAAAACAGAGAGTATAGGTGAGAACCACACCATATGAACACACACATGCATGAATTCTAGCTGGAAAAAATTCGGCATGACCTTTCCTAAAATTAGGACATATGGGTAGTGCAAAATTTGCCGAAACAGAAATGAATCAACATTTCGGCAAACATCCATGCAACCACACCGGCCGGGACAACAACAAGCAAGCAACAAAAAACTTCCTCCCATTGCAAACATTCATGCACCACACAAGCATCGTCTCGCCATGGATCACACACACACAAACCGCCTGCGTGACAAGCTTCACCTACATGTTCATGGCCAAGTACTCACCTAGTAGAAACAATAATAGCGAGACAAGACCGCGCGATGAGAGAGTGTGGACAAATAGATCTACAAGTTGGTCGAGAGGAAATTAGTAAACAAATAGAGATGTGAGAGAGAAAAGTAAGGAACTTTTAGATCTACAAGTTGGAGGGAAGCTTCCACTTACCTATCTATGGACTAAAGTAGGTTTAGTTAGAAGAAAATAGAGAAACTATGGGAAAAATGGGATGTGAGGGAGGAGGAAGACGAGTTGGGAGGAGGTAGAAAGGAAGATATGTGAAATGGGTGGTGGTGGATAGATAAGGTGGGAGCTTTGTCACCTTTTTAACATGGATCCGGACGCCCTCATCTATGGCACATACGGAGGAAATGCGCCACAGATGCTCAAACTTCTGTGGCGCATAAGTCCATATGCACCACAGAACTTATGGTAGAGGGTAAAGTGGTGGGACCTAGGGTTAGGTTTCTGTGGCGCATGTGAGGATATGCGCCACATAAGTAAAACATATCTGTGGCGCATATCCACACATGCACCACAGATCGTGGGTGAAAAAGCATATGTGGTGGGGCCTGCCTCCAAGTCCTGTGGCGCATAGTGGAATATGCGCCATAGAAGAGGCAACTTCTGTGGTGCATATCTCATTATGTACCACAGAACCTGGATCTCCCCACCCCGGCTGGCGGGTCCCACCAATCTTCTGTGGCGCATATTGTACAAATGCGCCATAGAACTTTTAGGTTTATGTGGCGCATGTTTCCTAGTGTGCCACTGACAAGTCTCTGTTGCGCATGGATTTACATATGCGCCACAGATTAACTTGTCTACCTATAGGTTGTTTCCTAGTAGTAGCACTTCCAGATGAGGAGGAGGACTCCGTAGATTGGTGGAAGCAGGCGCTTCTATCTACCCTCGCGCAATGCGCAAGGGAACCTCGTCACTGGTGATGTCGTCGACAACATGAGGCCCAACTCTGGTAGTCTCCTCACCACGATACATTCTGAAGCAAGATCTCACTACTAGGAAATACCTCTTCAATGGCGCATGGATTTTCTCTTTCTGTGGCGCATATGTGATGCACCACTATTACGTCACCACTAATATCTGCATTCTGTGGCGCATATCGATATGCTCCACATAAATCTCGGACATATGTGGTGCATTTCTCCATATGCGCCACAGGAATGTTTTCAGTGGCGCATACACTCCCATGCGCCACAAAATGTATATGCGCCATAGACACCTTTACTATATGCGTTTCTGACTGTATTACATGTATTCAAAGTAGAATATGTTCCTTGTGTATAATCATATATTTATATAGTATTTATCCATATCAGTAGAAATAGTATATTGGACATATAGTAGATGATAACTGACATATAATACAAACACAAGTATAATGTCTTCACACTTAGAACCCGATCGAGATACATATATAGTGGCAAGTGCCAAATTTTTACAAAAAGTGCCGAATATAAATTTCATATCATCTCACATTACAAATATGAAGTGGTCACCGCCTACACTAGGATAAAATAGAATACAGCTGTGATGATGGTGATCAAGAGCAGGAGCCCGACCAATATCTTCATCCGGTTCTTCTTCCACAGGTGATTCCTCCACTTGGATACTTCCTCCTCTCTAGTCGAGTATCCTTTGTAGTTGTTGCCTCTGAACTTGTTCACTTGTTTGTGACAGTCCTCTCACTCCTTGTAGACTCCTGGAACCCGACCCATGTACACCACATACCACCTCATCGCCATCTCTATAGATGACAAGGCATATTAGTAAAACATTCAACGAAAAGAATTAATAAAGGGTTCACATGCATATATATATATGTTCACAAAATATAAAACAAAGGATCCATAAACCTAAAAGATAGCATCATGATCATCATAGAAGTAATAAGTTCAATGACAACACGACCACAATATAGTTAAGTCTAACAACAATGACCGATTCGACCACAAGATAGTAAAGTTTATGACACACACACTACACGCATCCATCGAGAATATACACATACTCGATCATGCTAGGCACACATCGATCATGAATACTTATTCTCGCTCGGCTTCGAGAACGGTTGATAGCCCTCTTTCATCATCCACGTCCTTGTGTCACCCTGCTTACGGAGGCATTCTTCGATCTCCCTCTTACTCAACCCTCTGGCAGGTTGTAGGCCCCCCTTGTGTTGACATCTTCAATGATGATTTGCGACAACTTCATCTAAATGTGATGGACGTCTTCTCTAAGATCATTATCATCGATTTGCGCCAAAGTCTGGTCCCATCCTTGGAGACTAGATGGCAGTGTTAGGTTCTGGCAATCCCGAACATAGCCTTTAAGGTGATGGAGGACATAGAAGGCCTCCTTGGCGCTACCAGTAGCCGGCTGCTTGACGCAGGGGAACTCGAGGACGTGCTTGAACACGTGTTTGCCATCCTTGATACATTCCCCCTTATCTATGAAGGTGCATCCCTTCTTGGTGTAGCCCTCGAGAGCCTCATTGAGAACACCCCTTATTCTGGTGTAGTCTTTCTTCTTCGTCAAACTCCCCGAATTGAAATACGTGGCTAGCGAATACCTCGGGGCAAGGATGATGAGTCTGCAGTATTTGTCTCTGTGCAACACAATTGGAACGGAATGTTGGAAAAAGAGCAAAGGAAGAAATCTGTAAGAAATGCATAAGTTACGGCAGCGAGCGAGTGTGTACTTACTCGGGAAAGAAAGGAAAAAGAAGTGTGTCCTTCCTCTTGTTGTCCACCATGAACTTCTCGAGGTACGCCATCGCCTTGGTCCGTGTCTCTAATCCTTTGACCAACTGGATGTCCTGCATGTAGTAGGGATCCACTATCGTGACTTGCGGGGTACTCTCTCTCTTGATCTTTATTACCAGATTGAGCGCGTATAGGCGGACCAAGTTATAGTCCAGCCGTTTCAAGAGAAATAGCTTGAAGATGTCCTCATACGCTATGAAGAATAGATCCACGGGGGATTCATCGATGAATCCCATGTCCGATGGCACCTTGGCCATGAAAACCGGGTAATTTGGATGTCTTTAAGAAGGATGCCCTCTAGTGTCTTGACACCCTCATGCAAAGTTAACATGGGTCCAACCGTGATGTGGAGCAGATCCGGAGTCAATATCGGATCACCAGCTACATGCACTCGGGGCAAGCCATATTGTGTGGATGGTACGATAACAGCGTCCTAAGCCCAGATCCTCTTCGGAGGAGGATGGCTCGTGGCCTTCTTCTTATTATTATTACCTCTCTTCCTGTGCTTCTTCTTTGCAATAGGGTCCTCCACTAACATCTGCTCATCGGCCGCCTTTTGGAGTGTGTTAGGGCTGAAAACCAATCCTGGTTTCTCCTGTGGTGGATCGACGGCTGGAGGCGTCTCTTCAGGAAAACCATGGAAGACCAGGCGTGATACGTCGTAAACGTATCTATGATTTTTAATGCTCCATGCTTGTTTTATATCAACTTTCTTATGTTTTGTTTACACTTTGAGGTATTTTTATACATTTTCTAGAACTAACCTATTAACAAGATGCCGCAGTGCCAGTTGCCTATTTTCTACTATTTTTGGTTTCAGAAAAACCAGAAAAGAAATATTCTCGGAATTGGATGAAACAAAAGCCGAAGTTCCTTTTTTTCCGACACGACACAGAGTCCAAAGGGGAGACGGAGGGGAACCAGGAGGCAGGCACACCCTAGGGTGGCGCGGGTCACCCCTGTCCGCGCCACCAGGTGGTGTGGCCACCCTGGCCCACCTCTGGCATCGCCTCTTCGCCTATATATACCCCCCGGAACAAAAACCCTAAGGACCAGATCAGAATTCCACAAAAGTTCCACAGTGCTGCCGCCACCGAAGAGGAGATTCGGGGGACAGAAGTCTCTGTTCCGGCACCCTGCCAGGACGGGGAAGTGCCCCCGGATCCATCTCCATCGACTCCACCGCCATCTCCATCGCCGTTGCTGACTCCCATGATGAGGAGGGAGTAGTTCTCTCTCAAGGCTAAGGGCTCTACAAGTAGCTATGTGTTCATCTCTCTCTATGCGTGATCTTATTGAGATCATGAGCTTTGTAATCTAGGATTTATTCTGCTACTCAAGTGCTTTAATTAATCTCTGCTTATCCCCACGTGTGTGAAGTTGATAGTGTGCACACTGTGTGGCACTTTGGCTAAGGTTACATAAATACTTATCATGAGTATAATTTGAGTTGGATATCTCTATGAGATTGTGGTGTTTGTTGGAACCATCTAGCGCTCAAGGTGATAGTGAGGGGTTATCTAGATGGGGAATGTGAACTTTAAGGTGTGTTGTTATAGCCCTACATCGTCCAACCGGAGAGTAGTTCAGGGTAGCATCATGAAGAGAAGATATTTATATGAGAGTGTCCACTAGTGAAAGGATGATCCCTAGGCCTTGTTTCAAAGCATGGAAACACCGTTTACAATCAGTTCTGTTGCATGTTTGCTTGCTGCCACTTTTATTTCAGATTGCAATTACCACTTATAATCATCCATATTACTTGTATTTCACTATCTCTTCACCAAACTAGTGCACCTATACACCTGACAAGTGTATTGGGTGTGTTAGGGACACAAGAGACTTCTTGTATCTTAATTGCAGGGTTGCTTGAGAGGGATACATTTGACCACTTCCCCCCTAAGTTCGATAAACCTTGGGTGATCCACTTAAGGGAAACTTGCTGCTGTTCTGCAAACCTCTGCACTTGGAGGCCCAACACTGTCTACAAGAATAGAAGCGTGCATAGACATTAAGCTATTTTCTGGCACCGTTGCTGGGGAGTTAAGGTAAAAGATACTCACATCCTCTGGCTAATAAGCTATCTTCTAGTACTGTTGCTCGTGTGTGAGTGCTCGAAGTTATTTCCTTTAGATTCTACAATTATATCTTTTTGTTTCTTGTTTTTATTTTCACTAGTAGACTTAATGGAAAACAACAACAAAATTAGAGAGGTTTTTAGTATTTTTCCTAATGTAGAACATAAATGGTTTGAAAAGGAAATTAAAAAACCCATGAAACTTTCTTTGCATGCTAATAGGAATGTTATTAGTATGAATTTTTTGAACACCTTTGTTACTAATGCTATGGAACATCTAAGCTTGGGGAAGTTAATTTTTATGAAACTAGCACAATGACCCTCGCAATTGCGCGGGCAACACCTTGATGTGTTTTTATTCGTAGAGGAAATTAACTAAGATCACATATTGATACATAAGATAATAATGTTGTTCTCTTTGAAGTTAATTTTATAGTTTTTTGATGATACTGTGACCTAGAATGCGGCCCTTGATAGCATAAAACATACAACCTTGTAAATTTTATTTATTAATATTCAGGAAAATGGTGATACAAAAAATTATTTAATCATAATAGCTTAGCGATCCAAAGACTTAACACGTTTTCATGTTTTCATGGCATACCGAATGTACTAGTCATCCTTCTTTTTGGCATCCCCAGCCCACTCCTAAATTGACTTACCTTCTTGATGAAGTGCACTTGTGGATGAAGAATCATTAGATTAGATCTAGGTATTGTTTCCACGACTAACCCAAAATTATAATAAATTCCAGGTGGGGAGACATCATAAGGAACATTAGAATGATAATTAGGAGAAAGGCAGAGCATTAAAAAAACTCGTTCAAAGACGAAAAGTAATGGATCAGTTAATATGATCCATGTAATACTTGAGTATGGATACATGTCGCCTCATAGATGTATAAAAACCAATGGTGTTACTTGGAAAGCTATTAGATACATAATAATTAGCCTTGATTTATTTTGTTTTTTGATAGAAGATGCGAACAAATTATTTAGAGAATGTGAAAAATATCTTAATTATTTTATCTTGGGTGAGACATTTTTGTGCCTACTTCTTCAAGTTCCCATAAAATGAAATTTATTGATCGTGAATTTTCATTTGGGGGAATTGACTTAGGATTAATGCCATCATTAATTTATCAAGTGCCCTTGAATGTGATATTGTCATAGTCACATTTGGTCATAGTTCAGCACATTAAATACCACTTCGCCTGGTGATCCATAGAGTGACACAAGAACACAATATTCAAGATTCCGGGAGATTAATCTATTTCCTGTTTTCAACCACCATTACACGACACTTTAACCATTGTCTCCAAACCGCAACGGTCAGTCGGATTCTAGAACTTGATCGTATTTGGAACTGCCTAAATAATTAAACTAATGATATGTTCATCAACTCTTAAACTATTGAAGAAAATATAATGACAAATAAAATAATTAAATAAGAACAGAAACCTACCAAAATAATTCATATTGCCTAGATTGCAAGGAAAAACCTTTTTCCATATATACATGATACTACCTATCATGTGAATACTATCAAGAGATGGAATGCACAGGTTATATTTTTCTTGGAGGAAAATAGAACACGGATATGCTAGATTTCAAGAAAGAACATAAATCAGAGTGGTCCTTCTGTAACCATAATGAGAGAAATTCATAAAAGATGTATGCATCATGTGGGGTCTAGAATAGCCAATTGATTCTCTTAATTTAAAATAGAAATGTTCACCTTAGTTTAGTGAATCTTCTATATGATGCTATTCGTAAAGACAGCAGAAAAAGATTTGTATAGATGAGTTTCATTGCCAGGTTAGATACATGGAAAGCTAACTGCTCCGTAAAAACTCATAAGACTATACAAAGGAAATATCTAGTGAAACTGATTTATATACGGAAGATAGTGAGAGTGTGAGACCTCCTGCATTTTTTCTACCAAAAGTAATATTTAAGAACACACCAGTTCAATTTTCTCATAAAAGAAGGGATATAAGTTTCAAAATATTTCCCTCAAGATATCATGAGCACAATATAACTTACAAAGTGCAAACTTTGAATTATATTGCAAGAATTATTTTCTTAAGAAGCTATCAGGAGTTATCTCTTTAATCATGAACAACAGAGTAAATCACTTATCTAGACAGAACAGAGCGAGTAATTCTTAATAAATAATGGATCGCATTTTGAGCTAAAAGATGGTGAAACCCCAACAAAACAGACTGTAATTCTTGTGGTTGTGCTACAAAATCAGGTACTTTGTTTGCAAAAAACTCACGGTTAACACAATTTTTTCTTCATATTTCGAATATAATTCACATAAAAAGCATAGCATAGTGTTAGCTTTCACATAGTACTCCATCTGTTTCAAAATAGATATCGCACGTTTGTTAAAATTTGGATGAATCTGTATACTAAATAGTGTTAGATTTATCCAAATTTTGACAAATTTGCGACATCTATTTTGAGACGGAGGGAGTAGTATTTATCTCGAATCTGCAATGATTCCATGGAAAATGTTAGCTTGGACTTGAAAAGATTGTATTTGTAAAGTTCGCTGATCATCTAAAGGATTAAAAAAGAACTCCAAACTGAGGTCAGCTTTCCACAGGCAGTACACTCTCGATGATGTGGTAGATCCGAGCACAAAATCCTGGTGCGCTTTCCTATGGTAACTGAATCCAGGTCAAGAGTTCCATGTGGGGCATGTTGCATAAGGTCGGCGTCCCTTGACTACCTACTGGTGTCTCGATACCAAAGCGACGCTTGTTGAAGAACACACCGACCTGCTCCTGCATCATTGTCTTGGTTGTGCAGGATCTTGGTCGTGCAGTCACATCTAGGAGAAACTACGGGATTACATATAAAATAACTTCCTGGCAGATGTCCTAACTAATCAAGAAAAAAAAGCATTATCATATAATCTATGATATAATCTTGTAGCATCTCATCTTATACTACCTCTGTTCTAAAGTAGTTGACTTAGATTTGTCTAGATACGTTTTAGGAAAATCGAGACAAATCTGCATCAACTGATCTGAGAAAGAAAGAGTACCAGCTAGGTTACATTACATACCTTTCAGTTGCCGAAGAATTTCTATGCATAGCTGTTTCCCTGATTTCCAATGGGTTCAACCGTGGAGGCTCTATATGCAGCTCCGTGTGAAATAAATATTGGACGTGGATTTATTGAATGTTAGTCACACCTGATGTCCACACGCTGGGAAGGAGGTCGACTGACCGGAGGTACCAAGGAGAATACGCTGACGACGGCCTGTATGAAGATGTGCTAGGGGTGAGCGGCATAGATTGCCTGCGTGAGGAGTTTGTTATTGAGTCCGTGCGTGTGCGAGAAAAGTAAGGAAGGGCATGGATGGGTAATTTTTATATAACTTCAATGTCAGTAAATAATTTGTAGGATCCCTCGGCTACCATTGGCCTTTTAGCTGAATTAATGGTCGGATGTTTCTGATTATTCTGGGATTTTCTAGACTATTTCTCTTAATTTTAGTAGCCCGTACTATATTTTTAATATATAATAGATGATCTTTTTAGTTCCCTAGCTTTAAAGAAGAAATTTTCAGCTGATGATACTTTATCTCCCATATGTGGTAATTCTAATGATACTTGTGATATTTTAAATTCACATACTAAAAGCATCCCTTTTAAAATACCTATGAAAATTGTTGAACGTGTTATGAATAACTGTTATTTTAGAGATGGAACTGTCCATCCTAGTGATCATTTACTCTTTATACATGAATTATGCGAGTTGTTCAAGTGTGCAGGTATTTCAATGAACCAAGTTAAGAGGAAGCTATTCTCTTTATCCCTTAAGGACAAAGCAAGGGAGTGGTATGAGCTATTAGACGATCCTCATCATTCGAAGTGGAAGAAATTTGAATCTCTTTTTTATTCTAAATTTTATCTTTCTCATGAAGTTCATAAAGATAGGAATTATATTTATAATTTCCGTCCTCATGCTGGAGAAAGTATTGCCCAAGCATAGGGGAGATTGAATTCACTAATGCTCAAATGTCCCATTCATGAGCTCCCTAGTAATATTCTTATTAATAATTTTTATACAAGGCTTTCAAGACATTACAAGGACTATCTAGATACTTGTTTAGAGGGATCCTTCACAAGTAAGGAGGTCAAAGCTAAATGGGATCTTCTTGAAACAATTCAAAGCAATACCGCAGATTGGGATAACGACAAAGGTAAAAAACCAGATATAAACTATGAGTATGATTGCATTAAGTTTTTCGTTGAAACTGCTGATTTTCAAGAGCTTAGTGTTAAATATGGTCTTGATCCTCAAATTCTTGTTGACTGTTGTAGAGCCTTCGCTTCTCATATTAATGCTCCTAAAGAAAAATGGGACATGTATCATGAACCTTTTAAAGACACTTTCATGAAAAATAAAATTATTATTAATGATAGCAACAAACATGCTCAAACCTCTGAAAGTACTATTTTTATAAGCATGTTAATTTTTATGGAGTACATAGACCTTGTGAGAAGAATCAAATTTGGAGTGGAAGGAACTTGAATCTCTTTTTTACTCTAAATTTTATCCTTCTCATGAAGTTCATAAAGATAGGAATTATATTTATAATTTTCATCCTCGTGATGGAGAAAGTATTGCCCAAGCATGGGGGGATTGAATTCACTAATGCTCAAATGTCCCATTCATGAGCTCCCTAGTAATATTGTTATTAATAATTTTTATGCAAGGCTTTCAAGACATTATAAGGATTATCTAGATACTTGTTTAGAGGGATCTTTCACAAGTAAGGAGGTCAAAGCTAAGTGGGATCTTCTTGAAACAAGTCAAAGCAATACCGCAGATTGGGATAACGACAAAAGGTAAAAAAAACAAATATAAACTATGAGTATGATTAAATTAAGTCTTTCGCTGAAATTGCTGATTTTCAAGAGCTTAGTGCTAAATATGGTCTTGATCCTCAAATTCTTGTTGACTGTTGTAGAGCCTTCACTTCTCATATTAATGCTCCTAAAGAAAAATGGGACATGTATCATGAACCTTTTAAAGACACTTTCATGAAAAATAAAATTATTAATAATGATAGCAATAAACATGCTCAAACCTCTAAAAGTACTATTTTTATAAGCATGTTAATTTTTATGGAGTACATAGACCTCGTTAGAAGAATCAAATTGAAGAAGAATATTGTATCACCCATAGGAATGAAAAAACTAGAATGTGGTACAGGGCTCTAAATGATCTTGATAAAAAAGTTTGTGCCCTCTATCCTTTTATTTGTGAACTTTGCTTTGAAGTGGGTCATTTCAATTTTCAATGATCAGGCCATAATAATAGCCCTTCTAATCCAATGAGTACTGCAAGTTTGTATTGTGATAACATGATCACTCCTAATCAGCATGATGAACTTACATTATTTTTGGGGTGTGAAGAGTTATCAATAAAAACTTCTTTGGTAGATATGAGTGCTTTTGATATAAATAACATCTTGCATGGTTGTCATCTTTATTGTGTTGATAATTTCCACACAAATACTTACATACAAAATATTATAAAAGATGAGATTTTACCAAAATATGACAGGACTAATATGTGTTTTGTTCTTATTAATGAAAAGGAGGAATCCTCCAAAGTTTCTTCTGTTGTCTCTAACAATAAACCAAGGTATATGGAGATACTTCCTTTCAAGCCTCTCCCTCCTAAAGAGAAGAAGAAAAAGAAGAAGAGGAGGAGTAAAAGGAGGGAGGAAACGGTATTTTCCCCTAAGCACGTTGCTCCTTTTGTAGTTTTTGATGAGTCTGAACTCGATGATGTTCTTATGCATGTTACCTATAGTAGTGATCATGATTGGGAAAAGCACACTACTTTTGATATTGAAAGTCTCCTTGGTACTAATACTGAAAATGATGATATTAATAATTGTTGTACTATTAGTGCTATCCATGTTTCTCCCAATGATGATATGTTTACAAACAAACACACTTTCAAAGATAGCTATTCTATTGCTTATGATGATTACAATATGCCTCCTATAATTGATGATTATGGTGATGAGAATAATAATAATATCTATTTTGTTGAATTTGCTCCCACTACAATTAATAAGAATGACTATGTTTATGTGGGGAGTATTAATTCTTTTATGCATGTGGCTCATGATAAGAATGTTTTATGTGATAGTTATATTGTTAATTTTATTCATGATGCTACTGAAAGTTATTATGAGAGAGGGAAACATGGTTTTATGTATCTCAACAATATTAAGTTTCCTCTCATTATGTTGAAATTTTTGAAGTTGCACTTGTTTTGCTTTCCTATGCTTGTTGCTTTGTGCTTTCATGACTTGTTTCTTTACAAGATTATTTTTCATAGGAAGTGGTTTAGACTTAAATTTGTTCCATATTTTCTTATTGATGCTCTCTTTTACTTCAATTCATATTTCTTATGAGAGCATCATCGAAATTATGAGGCCTATATTAATGGCTATAAAGAAAGAGCTTTTGGGAGACAACCCATTACATTTTTACTTTCAGTTTATTTTTGTTTTGTTGAGTCTTGGAAGTTATTGCCTCAGTAATAACCTCTCCTTATCCTTTTTTATGTGGTTTTTGTGCCAAGAATAACCTCTAATGACAGAGAAGTAAGACTTGGAAAAGTTGTTGTCCCGAAACAGATTTTTGTGCGTCACTGTAAAATATCATGAAAAATCTCAGTACGTTGTATTGAGCTGTAATTTTTGTGCTTATGCCCCAGGCTATTACCTAAGTTTTGTTAGTTTAGCACTTTTCGATTGGAGCAATAGAAGGACTTCGAAAAAATGTGTTTTACCTGCTGGTCTGATTTGACAGATTTCTGCCATTATTTGCATTTGCATCTTAATCTCTTTCTCTTTGAGTTCTCTTTGACCACTTGAGCTTTTAAAAGGAATTGCTATAGTAGCTTGTGTTTTAATGGAAGTTTTACCTACGATGAAACTAAACCATAGGACCAATTATCTTGAATACACTAATGTTGCTAATGAGGATTGTGTGAAGTTTTGTATGAAGGGAAATTTTCAAGTGTAGGGGAAGAATAATGTGATAAGATGAAGTATGGAAAAAAGCTAAAGCTTGGGGATGCCAGCCGTGTCACCCCAACAAATATTCAAGAAGTACAATCATCAAAGCTTGGTGATGCCCAAGGCATCCCCTTCTTCATCAATAAAAGTCTCAAGTTTTCTTCCAAAACACTTCATTTTTATTGTTTCATGCACAATTGTGTTGTTCTTGGAGCGTATTCGTTTTTGCTTTTAGTTTTCTTTTGTTTAGTTTTCTTAAATAAATTTGATGGACCCCTGCATTCATATGATATTTCAAATAAGTTGATTGGTGATTGGAAAAGAGTAGGAAAGTTCATGCTTATAAGTGGTACAAAAGGAGTTTTGTTTTGACTATGGCCTAGACTTTATCATGCCATGTTTGATATTGCTTTGACTTTATGCTTAGTAATTATTGATGTTGCATGACTTGTTCCAAACAATTGAGATTGCATAATGTTCCTTGAAAGAATCATGTGTTGTTCTAGCATATAAAAGCATAATATTATGGTATTCTCCTTCGATGCTTTATTGGGGTTGACTTGGCACATGCTTACACCATGTTAAGACTATGTACAATAATTTTAGCCTCCATGATCATTTAGTTTTTTTACTTGTAATATCACTTTATGCTTTAATTAATAATGTTTTATCGCTTTGCATGATTATGGCCATTAGTGCTCTCTTAGTTGGTCGCTCCCAGTCTTTTGCTAGCCTCCACATGTACCAAGTATGAGTTCCACTCATGCATCCAACCCCCAAGAAAACCAAGTTATTCCAAAGAGTCCACTATAAATTCCTATGCATGGTGTGTTACACCATTCCAAGTATATTCATGCTTTTATCTACCTTGGAAATTAAACTTGTTATGTGAAAATTAGTGATTAAAGCTCTCACGAACTTAATGGCACACTTTACTTTCTTGCATTTAATAAACTTGAACCATTTTGTCCATCTATGTTGTGTATATGCTTGCACTTTATAAGTTGAGAATTAGCAGAACCATGCTGTCATGGGGAACGCTTTCAACATTGCACTTATTATTCAGTTGATATCATGTTCTTTTGTTTATGGATCCCGGCGGTGTGAAATAAAAGGGGAACTTGTAAGCTCATGGAGTTTGTATATGTGTTATAGAAACGCCTAGGCGGCTAGCATAAGCCATGCCTAATCATGGTGGAAACTTGCAGCATAACCATAGTGAGCATTATGTGAAGCATCCTCAATAAAAACCTATGAAATAGCAAATAAAAAGATTGTTGAGATGCTCATTGTCTGTTGCCTTGTCATTTTGATATGGGATAGCTCCTGTATCATGGGGCAAGGGGTACCCCGTTGGCGGTTCTCCATGATATACATGTACTTACAATGACAAGAACTTACTTGTGACTAAAGTTGAGTAGCATGAGGTCCGGTACTCGTAGGCAAGGGGCATGAGATTTTCGACTTATAAATTGTCAATCATATCCTCATATTTGTTCACTTTAACCTTAATCACCTAAACATGCTTATGATAGGGGTAATGAGAGCTGAAAGCTAATAAGTACCATAATTTTTGGAAGCTCTTTATGAAACTTGAAATCCCATGCTTCCCTCTTATGAAGGGCCTTTCTTTTTACTTTTATGTTGAGTCTCCATCTTCTATCTTTATGCACCAATTGAGAGAGCATAGTGACCATTCTTAGTTTAATGTGCATTGTCCCAAAACTTGTTGATTGATTCATAATTGTGATATTGGTTGTTCTTAAATTATTTGTATATAGTCACCCTTATGAACTTTGAAGGTGTCCTATGCATTTATGTTTTACTATACCATGAGGGACAAGGTGAATGCCATTCTTATTACGTTTTCTATATGTGAAACTGTTGTGGTAGTGTCATGGCAGATGCCATGGATAGGCTAAAGGTGGGGCCAATATGCACTAGAGGAATCCAGGGAGGGATAGTGTGGTGATTCCACACACACATGCTTGGTATTCTCCAAGTCCACTGAGTTTATAGATGCTCCTTGAGCTGTATTGGGGAGAGGAGGAGGAAGAAGTTCTCTTACTCTCACCACTACTTTCACCCAATGAACAAACTACTCACCCACCAGCCCCTTCTACAGAGGCCCTAGCGCTCCTTATAAAGGGGAGGCTAGGTTACCAGTTAGGGCATACGTGGAGGCATATTCCTGGGAATATGCCTCTCCCAAAATAGCAAACCGACCGGGTCTCCTTTTCCCTTCATAAGCCATGCAGAGGCTACGTAACCCTCTGCGGTGCCAGCGTCAGCCAACATAGGCTATGCCACCTTTGTCGGCCACGCCCTGCTGGACCCTCCCTCTGTTCGCTTCGCTCATGCTGCAACGCACAGAGACCACCTTTTGACCAGCGGGATACCTTCCTTCTCTTGCAAGCCTGGTATAACCCGGCTCAAGCCCGATTAATCCGGCCCCGTGGGTACTTGCATACAAATTACAAAAATCATGTCGGCATACGACATACGTCGGCCGGGACACAGTCAGGTGGACATCCTCTGGTCCGGGTTACTCCGTAAGTCGGCCTGCCTTGAGGTGACCCGGCGAGCTCTCGCTTTGACCTTGCCTTACCTCGGCTAACTCGGCCTCTATATGCCGGCGTGACCCTATCTGGGGGTATCCCCCCAACATTAGTCCCCGAAGCTGGCCTGGTCTTAGAAATTTCAGCTGCTAAGGCCACGGCAGGTTCAATCTACCAAGATTTTTTCTCCCCTTTCCGAGTTACCTTGTAGTTCGGATTTCGTGGCCTAGCTTTCCCTTGGCACATTTCGAGTTATCACTCGCTGGATGGGTCATTCTTTAGTTTTCCGTGTTATCCTTCTGATACATTGCAAATGTATCTATAACTTTTGATGTTCCATGCTTGGTTTTATCCACTTTCTTGTGTTTTGTCCACACTTTGGAGTACTTTTCATATGATTTCTTGGACTAACCTATTAACAAGAGCCACAGTGTCAGCTGCCTGTTTTCTGCTGTTTTTTGGTTCCAGGAAAGTCAGAAAATGAATATTCTCGGAATTGTACGGGACAAAAGCCAAAGTGCCTATTTTTCCAAAAGTCATCAGATGCTAGAATACGAGACGGAGAAGGGCCAGAGGGCGGCCACACCACCTGGCCGCGCGGCCAGGATTGGCCCACGCCAGGGGGTGGTGTGGCTAGCCTAGGCACCCCCTCGGCCTCTCCTTCCGCCTATAAGATGCCCTCGGGACCAAAACCCTAAGTGCCTGATCAAAAATCCACGAAAAAGTCTGTAGCCACCATCATCTCCATCCCTAGATCGGGAGGGATCTGAAGCTCTTCCCGGCACCCTGTCAGAGAGGGGAATTCACCCTGGAGGCCTTCTTCATCACCATGCAAGCCTTCGGTGTGATGCGTGAGTAGTTCATCCTTGGACTACGGATCCATGTAGTATCTAGGTGGCTGGTTCTCCTCCTTTGTGTTATCATGTCTAGATCTTGTGAGCTCCGTTCATGATCAAGATCATCTATTTGTAATTCTGCATGTTGTGTTTGCGGGGATCCGATGGATATTGAGATGCTATTTCAGATTGATTATTGATTCTATCATGTCTTTGTTATTTGTGATCTTGCATGCTTTCCGTTGTTAGTAGCTATCTTGGGCAAGTAGATGCTAGCAACTCCAAGAGTTAGTATTTATGATCGATAGTGGGTTCATGCCTCTGGTAATCTGGGGAAGTGACAGAAATCTCTAAGGTACTAGATGTGTTGTTGCTACTAGGGCGAAAACAACAATCCTTTGTTCATAGAACAATCGTATTGTTTACATTACACGCAATTCGTAAAGCAATAATATGTTGCTTGCAACTTAATACTAGAGGGGGTTCGGATGATAACCTGAAGGTGGATTATTAGTCATAGATGCAGTTGGATGGCGGTCTATGTATAATGTTGTAATGCCCAATCAAGTTCCAAAGGAGTCAAGATGATTAGTATATGCTTGTATGCTTTCTCGATGTTTGTCAATTTCCCCGCTGTAATTTGTTCACCCAGCATGTTAACTATCTTAAGGAGAGCCACCTCTAGTGAACTATGGATCCCGGTCCTTTTTCTTTACATACAATCTACAAACTGTTTACTGCTTTGTGTTTACTTTCTGCAAACTTTTACTTCCTTCCATTCGATACGTTTAATCCTTTGTTTTCAGCAAAACATGGTGAGATTGACAACCTCATCGCAAGTTGGGGACAAAGTTCTTTGGTTGTGTTGTGCAGGTCTCCACGTTGCTACTAGCACCGGTAGTGCGCCCTGCCAAGGCTCAGCTAGCAACACCTTTCGGGTGTTTCCTTGCTCCTACTGGTTTGATTAAACCTTGGTTTCATAACTAAGGGAAACTTGCTGCTGTGCTCATCATACCTTCCTCTTGGGGTTCCCAATGATCTCTACATCAACACCGAGCCATCAAGCATTTTCTGGCACCGTTGCTGGGAGGGTAAGGTAAAGAGTATTCACACCGGAGGATTAAAGAAGAAGAACCTCCCATGGCAAACGCCTATTTTCTGGCGCCGTTGCTGGGGAGTCAAGGACATCTTCACAAGGGGAGTCCCTCATAACCAATCTCTTTACTTTGTTATTTTTGTTTTGCTTTGTTTGCTTGTTTCTTTATAAAAAACACACAAAATATAGTTATACTAGTTTGCTTTCTTATTTGAAAATACCAAAAATGACTACTCTTGAAAACACTAAGTTGTGTGACTTCACTAGCATAACAACAATGATTTTATGAGCACACCTATTGATCCACCTGTGCCTGAAGATACTTTCATTGAGATAAAACCTGCTTTACTCAATCTTGTTATGAGAGAACAATTTTCTGGTATTGGTAATGAAGATGTTGCTGCCCATCTAAATAACTTTGTTGAACTTTGTGAGATGCAAAAGCATAGGGATGTAGATGGTGATATTATTAAGCTGAAATTGTTTCCTTTCTCTTGGAGAGGAAAAGCTAAAGAATGGTTGAATTCCTTAACTAGGAATAGTATTGATTCTTGGACTAAGTGCAAAGATGCTTTCATTGGAAAATACTATCCTCCTGGTAAGATTATATCTATGAGAAGTGAAATAATGAAGTTAAACAATCTGATAATGAGCATGTTGCTCAAGCTTGGGAAAGAATGAAATCTTTGGTTAAGAATTGTCCCACTCATGGACTGACTGCTTGGATGATCATCCAAACTTTTTATGCAGGATTGAACTATTCTTCAAGGAACCTATTGGACTCTGCTACTGGAGGTACCTTTATGACCATTACTTTGGGTGCTGCAACGAAACTTCTAGACAATATGATGGTTAATTATTCTGAATGGCATACTGAGAGAGATCCACAAGGTAGGAAGGTAAATTCTGTTGAGGAAACCTCCTCCTTGAGTGATAAGATTGATGTTATTATGTCTATGCTTGTTAATGGGAAAGCCCATATTGATCCAAATAATGTCCCCTTAGCCTCTTTGGTTGCTCAAGAAGAGCAAGTTGATGTGAACTTCATAAGAAATAACAATTTTGGCAATAATGCCTATAGGAGTAATTTTGGTAACAACAATTATAAGCCATATCCTCCCAACAATGGTAATGCTTATGGAAATTCTTACAACAATAATAGGAGTGCTCCCTCTGAACTTGAAGTTATGGTTAAAGAGTTTATTAGTAAACAAACTGCTTTCAATAAAACTATTGAGGAAAAACTCTATAATGCTGAAAGAAATATAGCATCTTTGGTTGAAGCTCAATCTTCTTTGAATAAAATGGCTGCTAAACCTGAAACTAATGATAATCCCTTTGCAGCTACTAATGCTATACAAGTAAGAATTGATGAAAATGTTAGACTATTAGCTGAATTACATGCTAAGTGGGAAAGAGAAGATGAAATTGCTAGAAACATTAGTCTTTCTACTATCACCACCACTAGTGTTGAGGCTAGTAATAGTTCTACTACTCTAGATGATAAATTTGATTTTGATCTTGATGGTTGCAATATCTCTGAAGTTATTAAGTTCCTACAAAAGCTTGCTAAAAGTCTTAATGCTAGTGCTATGAACATGGCCTTTACAAAACACATTACTGATGCTCTCATAAAGATTAAAGAAGAAAAGATGAAACATAAAGCTTCTATTCCTATAAAACAAGAATATGGTTGGGAACCCATCATTAATATGAAAGTGAATTACTTTGATTTCAAAGCTTTATGTGATCTTGATAGTAGTGTTTCTATTATGCCTAGAAGGATTTATGATATGCTTGATTTGCCTCCACTTGAAGGTTGTTATTTGAATGTCCCACTTGATGATAATGCTAAAAAGAAACTCATGGGGAGTCTTGATGTTCTTATTATGGTTAACAATGCCTATGTCCCCGTTGATTTCTATGTTTTGGATGTTGAATGCAATGCTTCTTGTCCTATTACTTTGGGAAGACCTTTTCTTAGAACTGTTGGTGCCATTATTGATATGAAAGAAGGCACCATTAAATATCAACTCCCACTCAATAAAGGTATAGAACACTTCCCTAAGAAGAGAGATAATATTTCTTTTGCTTCTCCTATGAAAACAAAATTTGGTTTTAATGCTTCTTCATTTGAGAACACTTGATTCTTTTTTTTGCTTCTTATGCCTAACTTAAAGGCGTTAAAGAAAATTACTTATTGGGAGATAACCTAAAAGTTTTAGATGAGTCTTGGAAGTTATTACTTCAGTAATAACCGCTCCTTATCCTTTTTATTTTCTTTTTATGCCAAGAGTAACCTCTAATGAGAGAGAAGTAATGATTGAGAAAGTTGTTGTCCCGAAACAGATTTCTATGCTTCACCGTAAACATTCGTGTAAAATATCTGAATGTCTTTTTAGGCGTGAATTTTTGTGCTTATGCCCCTGGTTGTTATATAACTTTCGTTAGTTCAACACTTTTTGATTTGAGCAACAGAAGGTCTTTGAAAAAATTCGTCTTTACCTGCCAGTCTGTTTTGACAGATTTCTGCCATTTTCCGCATTTGCTTCTTGTTGGTTTCTTTTTTAGTTCTTTTGGGGAATTGAGCTTTTTGAGGGAAGTGCTACATTATCTAGTGTTCTAATGTACATTTATTTGGTGTTATAACTGAACCTTAAGACTTATTTATCTTGAGTGCACTCATGTTGCAAATAAAGATTGTGTGAAGTTTTGTATGAAGGAAAAATTTCAGGTGTATGGAAGGAATGAGTAATGAGATGAAGGATGGACTAAAGCTTAAGGTTGGGGATGCCACGTGTGTCACCCCAATAAATATCCAAGAAGTACAAGCGTCAAAGCTTGGGGATGCCCAAGGCATCCCCTTCTTCATCAATAAAAATCCCAGGTTTGTTCCAAACATTTCATTTTTATTGTTTCATGCACAGTTGTGTTGTTCTTGGAGCGTCTTCTTTTTTGTTTTCGTTTTGGTTTTTCGTTTGCTTGGTTTGCTTAGTTTTCTGAATAAATTGGTTGGACCCCCTCTTTCATACTTTGGTTTGCAAATAGTTTGGTTTGGATTGGAAAAGAGTAGGAAAGCTCATACTTATGTGGTAAAAAGAGCTCGTTTTTGACCGTGGCCTATACTCTGTCATGCCATGCTTGATATTTTTTTGGCTTTATGCTTAGTATTATTTGCTGTAGTATGACTTGTTATAAACAATTGAGATTGCTTAATGTTCCTTGGATGAATCATGCGTTGTTTTAGCATATTAAAGCATAGTATAGTGGTATTCTCCTTTGATGCTTTATTTGGATTGACTTGGCACATGCTTATGACTATCTCAAGTCGCCATAGCCTTTATGATCCTTTAGTTTCAACTTGTAGTATCACTTTATGCTTTGATCAATGATGTTTTGTCGCTCTACATGATTATGGCCATTATTGCTCTCTTAGTTTGTCGCTCCCAGTCTTTTGCTAGCCTCCACAACCAAGTATGAGTTCCACTCATGCATCCAACTCCTAAAACCAAGTTATTCCAAAGATTCCACCATACCTACCTACTAGCTTATGCTATTCCAAGTATATTCATGCTTTTGTTTACCTTCCAAATTAAACTTGTTATGAGAAAACTAGTGATTAAAGCTCTCACGAACTTGATGGAACACTTTACTTTTCTTGCCCATAATAATCTTGAACCATTGTGTCGTCTATGTTGTATATTCTTGCACTTATTTGTTGGGAATTAGCAGAACCATGCTTTCATGGGGAACGCTTTCAACATTGCACTTGGTACTTGTACCTAGTTGATATCATGCTCTTTTGTTTATGGATGCCGTCGATGTGAAATGAAAGGGGAGCTTGTAAGTCCATGGAGTTATGTATATGTGTTAGAGAAACGCTTGGGCCGCTGGTCTAATCCATGCTGACATGGTGGAAACCTGCAGCGTAACCATAATGAGCTGTCTATGAAGCATTCTTCTTATAAAAAAAGAGTCCTATATTGAGAAAAAAAGAGAAAAAGAGAAAAAAAAAGAGATTATGAAAAGAGGAAAGAGAGAAAAAAGCACCATATTCCCATGGTAAATAAGAAGATTGCTGAGATGCTCGTTGTCTGCTTGCCTTGTCATTTTGATATGGGGATTCTTCCGTATCATCGGGCAAGGGGTACCCCGTTGGAGGTTCTCTATGATATACATGTACTTACAATGACAAGAACTTACCGGTGCCTAAACTTGAGTAGCATGAGGAGCGGCCCTCGTATACAAGGGACATGAGATTTCCAACTTATACTTCATCAAGCATGTACACCATAGTTTGTTCACTTTAACCTTAATCACTTCAAGATGCTTATGATAGGGGCAATGAGAGTTGAAAGCTATAAGTACCATAATTTTTGGAAGCTCTTTATGAGACTTGAATCCCTACTTCCTTCTATGAAGGCCTTTCTTCCACCATTATATTGAGTCTCCACCTTCTACCTTTATGCACCTACTTTGAGAGCATAGTGGCAATTCTTAGTTCTATGTGCATTGTCCCAAGACTAGTTGATTTATACATAACTTGATATTGCTTGTTTTAAACTATTTGTATCTAGTCACTCTTATGAACTTTGAAGGTGTCCTATGCATTTATATTTGCTAATCTATGAGGGACAATATGAATGCTATTATGCTATGTTTTCTTTATGTGAAACAAACAAACGTCTTGCAAAGCATTGTTATTCATGAATCTTTTGTTTGTACCTTTTCATGTTGCATCATAGTTTCTTTGTCTTATTGCTAGAACCTTGTATTTCATGTTATGATTGAAGTACTATGATCCCAGCTTTGAATGTTTTACAAATACTTTGATCAAGTCTTTGATGGTGCATGTCACCTCAAAAATTATTCTTTCTTTTTATCACTTACCTACTCGAGGACGAGCAAGAGTTAAGCTTGGGGATGTTGATACATTGCAAATGTATCTATAATTTTTGATGTTCCATGCTTGGTTTTATCCACTTTCTTGTGTTTTTTCCACACTTTGGAGTGCTTTTCATATGATTTCTTGGACTAACCTATTAACAAGAGCCACAGTGCCAGCTGCCTGTTTTCTGCTATTTTTGGTTCTAGGAAAGTCAGAAAATGAATATTCTCGGAATTGGACGGGACAAAAGCCAAAGTGCCTATTTTTCTGGAAGTCATCAGATGCTAGAATACGAGACGGAGAAGGGCCAGAGGGCGGCCACACCACCTGGCCACGCGGCCAGGCTTGGCCCGCGCCAGGGGGTGGTGTGACCAGCCCAAGCACCCCCTCGGCATGTCCTTCCGCCTATAAGATGCCCTCGGGACCAAAACCCTAAGTGCCCGATCAAAAATCCACGAAAGAGTCTGTAACCACCATCATCTCCATCCCTAGATCGGGAGGGATCTGAAGCTCTTCCCGGCACCCTGCCAGAGAGGGGAATTCACCCTGGAGGCCTTCTTCATCACCATGCAAGCCTCCGGTGTGATGCGTGAGTAATTCATCCTTGGACTATGGATCCATGTAGTAGCTAGATGGCTGGTTGTCCTCCTTTCTGCTTTCATGTCTAGATCTTGTGAGCTCCATTCATGATCAAGATCATCTATTTGTAATTCTGCATGTTGTGTTTGTGGGGATCCGATGGATATTGAGATGCTATTTCAGATTGATTATTGATTCTATCATGTCTTTGTTATTTGTGATCTTGCATGCTTTCCGTTGTTAGTAGCTATCTTGGCCAAGTAGATGCTAGCAACTCCAAGAGTTAGTATTTATGCTCGATAGTGGGTTCATGCCTCTGGTAATCTGGGGAAGTGACAGAAATCTCTAAGGTACTAGATGTGCTGTTGCTACTAGGGAGAAAACAACAATCCTTTGTTCATAGAACAATCGTATTGTTTACACTACACGCAATTCGTAAAGCAATAATCTGTTACTTGCAACTTAATACTAGAGGGGGTTCAGATGATAACCTGAAGGTGGATTATTAGTCATAGATGCAGTTGGATGGCGGTCTATGTATAATGTTGTAATGCCCAATCAAGTTCCCAAGGAGTCAAGATGATTAGTATATGCTTGTATGCTTTCTCGATGTTTGTCAATTGCCCCGCTGTAATTTGTTCACCCAGCATGTTATCTATCTTAACGAGAGCCACCTCTAGTGAACTATGGATCCCGGTCCTTTTTCTTTACATACAATCTACAAACTGTTTACTGCTTTGTGTTTACTTTCTGCAAACTTTTACTTCTTTCCATTCGATACGTTTAATCCTTTGTTTTCAGCAAAACACGGTGAGATTGACAACCTCATCGCAAGTTGGGGACAAAGTTCTGTGGTTGTGTTGTGCAGGTCTCCACGTTGCTACTAGCACCGGTAGTGCGCCCCGCCAAGGCTCAGCTAGCAACACCTCTGGGGTGTTATCTTGCTCCTACTAGTTCGGTTAAACCTTGGTTTCATAACTGAGGGAAACTTGCTGCTGTGCTCATCATACCTTCCTCTTGGGATTCCCAATGAGCTCTACATCAACACCGAGCCATCACCTTGCTTCTCTCATACACTTACCCACGTCCTACGTGGAGGGTAATCATCACCTTGCCTCATTTTAAGGGCCTGCGCCAGTTACTACA
Organism: Avena eriantha; assembly: GCA_910589775.1. Lineage (NCBI taxonomy): Eukaryota > Viridiplantae > Streptophyta > Magnoliopsida > Poales > Poaceae > Avena > Avena eriantha. The sequence continues at coordinate 191,859,308 of OU342744.1, forward strand.
CTTATTGTCAGGGGTTACTGCTGCAAACGTCGCATCGCAGTGGCCTCCTCGTTAACTGCATCACCACGTCATGTCGTGGGATCCCCTGTTTCCTGTGGCCCTTCCTGTGGCTTGCTTCTGATTGGGTGACTCGGTAGATACACGGCCACACCGTGTGGCCTCAAGGCACTGCCCGATCCCACTATCCATTGCAAGGGCGTGGTTAAAATAGGGGAGAGGGTGTGCCCCTTGGGTGTTTTCCCCCTTCTCCTGCTTCGCCGCCTATCTGCTCCTTCTTCTTTCTTGCGACAGCGCCGCCGTCACCGCTTCTGCTTAGCGCTGCCACCGCCGCGCCATGCTTCTCTGCATTAGCCTCGTTGCCGCTCCCGCGCTGCTTCAACGCCACGGGGTCACGCCAAACTAAACCACTGTCCTCCACCTCCGATTGGGCCGGTGAGGATAGCGACTTGGAGATGACTGAGGAGGAGCTCGCCGTCGTCGAGGAAGAAGAGATGGAGGAGGAAGGCGAGGCTCAGGAGCGCGGTGCCTGGGCCGGCTCTTGGGTGTGCCAAGACGATCTTGATTGGCTCTACCGCACCAGCCGCATCCCCGAAGGTGTAATTTCTCGCCTTGCCTCCGAGGAGATCGCTCCCTCACCCAATCTGGGTGAGTTCATCGTCTTCCTCTCCCACTTCCAGCGTGGCTTCGGCCTGCCAGTGAGTGATTTCTTTCATGATTTTGCCAATACCTACGAGCTCCAACCTCATCATCTTCCGAGGAACGCCATTACGTCCCTCTCCTCCTTCGCATCCGCCGTAGAAGGGTACCTCGGCTTGTGGCCTACTAAAGAGCTTTGGATACAATTCTTCAGTCTCCGGAAGAACGTTATCCTAGATAAGACAGCTGCCCCTGCCGACAAATTGCTCACCCAGTGCGGTGCTGCTTCCATCTCTCCCTGCAAAAACTCCATCTTTCCCCGGGTTACCGGCCTCGAGTACTGTAAGGGCTAGGCCCAGACCTTCTTTTATGTGAGGAACAACTCGGATGAAGATCTGATCCGGCTGTGCCCCTTCGTGATGGGTCCTCCTAATCCGGCTCTTGGAACCGGGTTCCCAATAAACCAACCGCCTTGGCGAGTCAGGTTAATAAGCGGTTCAAGGAACTGAAGGAGCTAGGGCTACGCAACGAGGATGTGATGATCACATTCATCCGCAGCCGGATTTCCCTCCTACAGAAGCACACACACAAACTCTCCCATATGAGTTGGCGACTTGACCCCAACCGGACCTCCTCCTTCGAGCTGAACAACACTGAGATCTTGCGCCGGGCTAAGGCCATCTTCACGACCGATAAAGATTTCAACACGGATTGGGAGTGGGCGTTGGAGCACTACTACCGGGACAATCCTCCTCCTGCGGTAAATTTTATTACCCAATCCTTCTCCGAGTTACATCCTATGTCGGAGCGTGTTGTTTATTTGATCCCCTTGCATTTTCCCTTTAGTTGTTTCTCCAGCAGACCATTGAATATGGCACCGAGCCTTCCCTCAAATGGGGGAAGGATCGGCTTGTCTCAGACGAGGAGGAGCCAGATCAGGAAATGTTCTTGCCTGCCCCGGACGCATCCAAGCGAACCTCTGGTAACTTCTTTTCCTTAAGGAGTTGGCCTGACAATGAGGATGATTCTGATATTGAGGTGTTGGAGGGATTTGACCCGGTGCCCATTTCTTACACATTTCCTTCTTCAGCTAACCCGGCTGGGCAGATCCACGAAGAGCCCCCTCTTGCTACGAGTGAGCCGGTCCCAGCCGTGTCTAAGAAGCGGGCCGCCATTTCAGCTACTTCTTCCGAGCCTCCCCAAACAACCAAAAGGCGGAAGAAGTTCGCTGACAAGGTCGCCAGTAAGCCTCCGACTAAGGCAGAGTTCGGAGAGCTTGAAAGCCCAAGGAGCCTCCGACTTCTGATGAGTGAGTTTCTTTTTCCTTGTCCAATTTTCCGCTTCATGTTTCTTTGTCTTCATGCCTCTCTCTCTCTCTGTTATATAATTTGTTATTCATTGTTTAATTTGGCAGGGCTGCCATGGAGGTTCCCCAGAGCAGCTCCAGCATTGCTTCGTCTTTCCGGCGCACCCCATCTCCCCCTCGTGACGATGACACGTGCCCGCTGAGCCCAGTTCAGGAAGGCTCGGTGGCTACACCAGATCTTAGCCCACCTCGTCCAAAGGAGGGAAACCTCGGTGAGAATATCATTTTGCGGCCCGAAAGTTGGGGTGTCCAGGCAACGCGGTACCCGAGTTCCCTGATATCATCCGCGATGACTATAGTCGGCGTGCCAAATACTCAGAGGGTCTTTTTCGGCACGAATTCAACTTTATGTTTCAATACAAAAAATCAGGCTAACGGCCGTCAAGTTGGGCCCCCCTGTCAGTTATCGCCGTTATGTCGCTCTTGTCGCTCCTGTCGCTTAGGTGTCAATTAGGCTTGTAGCGTTGGCGCCTGCATCCATTACACGTCTTCTTCCTCCTCGGAGTGGCAATCTATGGGGAGTCGTAGCCATGGCATGGAGCTGGGACGTGGACGAACCTGCTCGGCCCAGCTCTCCTCCCTATAGGCTTGTAGTGTTGGCGCCTCCATTACTCGTCTTCTTCCCCGGAGCGGCAATCTATGGTCGCGGCCATGGCGCAGAGCTGGGAAGTGACGAAGCTGCTCGGCCCCGCTCTCCTCCCCATCCCGAGTCGGAGCTTGCCCTCACCATGGACGCACCCATGGCACAGTCGGGGACGAGAATTGGTTCTCGGTGAGATCTATCACCTTGTCGACCATGCTCGGTTCTGTTTTCCTCCTCTAGAATCCGAGCTCGCCGTCGCCATGGTTGCACCCGCACCAATTCTGCCACCTCTACCGAGGTCTCTGTGGTAGCTCAAGTTCTGGGGCTCTCCAAGTTCTGCCATGTTGGGCCTGTAAGTGTTGTTGTATGTTAAACTAGGAAATCTCTTTTGTTCAAATCTCTTGGGTTTTACCAACTTCATTGTGTTTAATTATGAAAGACAAAATATAAATGACTTCTCTCAATTTCTCGCATAGAAAAATGCACAGCTAATTTCATATTCTCGCAGGAACTGGCCCCACTTGTTGAATCGGTGGCACTGCCAGTGATTTCTCGAACCGAAATTTGCAGTTACCACGTTTCTTCTGCAGTCATTCCACTTCCTCAGTCATTCCTCTGTAGTTTTTCCTGGGCGCTTATTCTTCCTCTGTTCTGGAACCGTCGGTTCATCTTCTTCTTCCTCTTGCAGGCAGTTCCTTGCAGGCAGTTCCTTTCACCCATTTCCTTGCAGGCATGGACGATGGGAAACGCACAACAGAGACCCACTTGGTCCCTGCCCATGGCACCACGACTTTGACAGTGGTGTACACAAATGATGAAGCGACTGTGGAGACAACTCTCGCCAGGTTTGAGCAATTGCTTGAGAAAGAGAAGCACAAGTTTGTGGGGCTGGACTTGGAGTACACCCGTGCAAATAAGCGAAAAGATCCTCCACAAGAGATCGCTGTCATGCAAATCGCCATACACGAGGAGTTCCTCGTTTACCACTTCTGCAGGTATGTGAAATTTAAATTCGAGATCACCACTTCTGCATCCCTTGTTCCCTTACATCCCTAGAACCATCTAAGTGCAGGAGTAAACCAACTGAGATGCGTTGTCCGGCTCTGGTCGAGTTCTTGTGTAGGAAAGGGATAACTTTCACTAGCGTGGATATCACAAATGACACAATTATGCTTTCTCGTGCGTTGATAAAAATCCCAGAGGGGCACCACATCGACATCCAAAATCTGTACAAGATCAAATCATACCCTGCGAAGGATGGCATGGGTGATCTAGCAGCAGAAATCATCGATAAATCCTATGAAAAACTGAAGAAATTGAAGCAACTCGATCATGACTACTGGGAAGCTGATGAGCCAGGTGCGCCTCGAGTATGCAGCCAGAGACGCCTACATGGTGTACGAGTTGTACAGTAAGCTCATTACCATGAAAGATGGATGGTTAAGGCGGGGGTTTTCGCGAGAGAGCTATGCCCTGGTTGCAAGCTAGCCTAGGAGAAGAAGCGCGAGGAGGACAGAAAGCAGTTTCAGGACGAGCAGGGATCTTGGGACGGTGGCGACATCAAGCGGCTGAAGGGGAAACAAGTCAAGGACGACAACAAGTGGTGGTGATACATTATGTGTTTGAACTAGATTTTAGTTTCTAGTTTATTATGTGTGTGATACATTTAGTTACTTCGATACAACATTTCGACCAATTTAACTTGTTGATGTATTTCTTGACAATTTTAATATAATCGAGCACTAGAAATATTTTGTAGTGTGCATGAGCATGATCAGTAAATATAATTAAACACTAGAAACTTTAAGGCACTCCATATAAAGGAGTAGATTAATATATAAGGTTCACCAGAGACACCACGGATATATTGTCTTACATGCCACACACAGGTAAAAATTAACTAGAACAAAATAAAAGCAGGGGCTACGAGACGCCTAGCAGGGCAGGGGTTTATCAACAGGAGGCAACGACAGCCTAGTCGATGAGATACAGGCTAGTCTTGACATACTCCCGGAGGAATTTTCCGTAGGATGTGTGTCGTGCCAAGGTAATTGCCTTATGCCTTCTGCCTCCGCCTCTGCCAACGCCCTCCGCGTCCTGGATCATGCTATCGAGGTCCACGTTGATTGCTCTGCCACAAAATGGGCAAAACAGTCTCCCCCTATGGTGGAAACGGATTAGCCCACACCGTAACCGCCTTAGCACGTAGCGGCTCTTGTTGTCCCTGGATTCCTTGCTATCGTCCACTTCATCATCATCCTCCTGTTGATTTTTAAGAACATAACTTAGAACTCATACATATGATTGAATTGTATTACAACTCAAGAATTGACAACATGTATATATAAGACAATATATCCGTGGATACCAAATATAAAGCATCTCAGCAATAGTTTGATCGGTTCATATATCATTTCATCTCAACACAATGACAAATAATTGCATCAGAATGCGGCCTCATAAGTTTCTTCAGGGATGGAGTCATTGAACCAAGTAACAAGTGCACAACCTGTAATGTTGTTGTACATCGCCCCAGGTTCACTAACTCATCCCTGAAAAAATCTGACACCAATGTGTCTGCCTCTCTTTTGGGACAAATTTGAATCATTGGCCACAATAAGAAATTGAAATGTAATCGTACAAAACATTATTCAGGGATATACATAGTCAGGTACAAAAACAAGCCTTAATATTGTAATTATAAATAAAAACCAAATAATTAATCTCCAGGTGCATGTTAAAAATACTTATGATCAAAACCATTCATATACATATGCATCATACCAATCATTAAAAGATCACAAACAATTCAAAGATCATATATGTAGTTCCATATGAGAATAAATCTAGGGCCTCATAATTTGTTTCAAATATGGAGTTGTCGAACCAAAGTACCAACAGCATAACCTATATTGTTTGTGTGCATTGCTGCCTCAGGTTCACCAACCCATCCCTAAAACACGACACCATCATACGTGTCTCCCCTTGAACTCTTTTGGGGCTAATTTCAATCATCGGCCTCGGTGACAAACTAAAATGTAATTCTTATACACTATGAATGCATGCAATAGATAATTCAAATATCATAGTTCTATGAATGTAGAATAAATATTGCGGCCTCATAAGTTTATTTAGGGACAGCGTGAGTGAACCAAGTAACAATTGCACAGCCTATATTGTTGCTGTGCATCACCCCAGGTTCACTAACTCGTCCCTGAAAAAATCTGACACCAATGTGTCTACCTCTCTTTTGGGGAAAATTTGAATCATTTGGCCACAATGAGAAATTGAAATGTAATCGTAGAAAACATTATTCAGGGATATACATAGTCAGGTACAAAAACAAGCCTAAATATTGTAATTATAAATAAAAAACCAAACAATTAATCTTCAGGTGCATGTTAAAAATACTTATGATCAAAACCATTCATATACATATGCATCATACCAATCATTAAGAGATCAGAAACAATTCAAGGATCATATATGTAGTTCCATATGAGAATAAATCTAGGGCCTCAAAATTTGTTTCAGAGATGGAGTTGGAGAACCAAAGTACCAACAGCACAACCTATATTGTTTGTGTGCATTGCTGCCTCAGGTTCACCAACCCATCCCTAAAACACGACACCGTCATACGTGTCTCCCCTTGAACTCTTTTGGGGCAAATTTCAATCATCGGCCTCGGTGACAAACTAAAATGTAATTCTTATACACTGAATGCATTGAATAGGTAATTCGAATATCATAGTTCTATGAATGTAGAATAAAGATTAAGGCCTCATAAGTTTCTACAGGACGGCATAAGTGAACCAAGTAACAATTGCACAACCTATATTATTCTTGTACATCGCCCCAGGTTCACTAACTTGTCCCTGAAAAAATCTGACACCGATGTGTCTGCCTCTCTTTTGGGGAAAATTTGAATCATTGGCCACAGTAAGAAATTGAAATGTAATCTTACAAAACATTATTCAGGGATATACATAGTCAGGTACAAAAACAAGCCTAAATATTGTAATTATAAATAAAAACCAAACATTAATCTTCAGGTACATATTAAAAATACTTATGATCAAAACCATTCATATACATATGCATCATACCAATCATTAAAAGATCAGAAACAATTCAAGGATCATATATGTAGTTCCATATGCGAATAAATCAAGGGCCTCATAATTTGTTTCAGAGATGGAGTTGGGGAACCAAAGTACCAACAACACAACCTATATTGTTTGTGTGCATTGCTGCCTCAGGTTCACCAACCCATCCCTAAAACATGACACCGTCATATGTGTCTCCCCTTGAACTCTTTTGGGGCAAATTTCAATCATTGGCCTCTGTGACAAACTAAAATGTAATTCTTATACACTATGAATGCATGGAATATATAATTCAAATATCATAGTTCTATGAATGTAGAATAAGGATTGCAGCCTCAAAAGTTTCTATAGAGATGGCGTAAGCGAACCAAGTAGCAATTGCACAGCTTATATTGATCTTGTACATGGCCCCAGGTTCGCTCACTCATCCCTGTAAAAATTTGACACCAATGTGTCTGCCTCTCTTTGGGGCAAATTTGTATCATTGGCCACAATAAGAAATTGAAATGTAATCGTACCAAACAATATTCAGGGATATACAAATGCATCATACAACACATGCATAGATCAGAAACAATACAAATCAAAACTCAACTAGCAAACTCAACTAGATGGCAGATGAGCAGATTGGGGTTTTGTGACTAGAAGGATTGGGGTTTTGTGACTAGATGGAAGATGCATCAATCAACCGATCGAATCATATATATACTACCCTACTTCAAGAGCAAAAGAATCTTTACACGATTGAGCAAATCCTATGTATGAACAGTGAAAACTGCGGCTGTGACTAGAGAAGCTAGCAATGTAGTACATCAGACTCCTCATCAGGGACCTCCTCCTCAAACTCATCATTCTCCGCGATTGCATCGAAGATTTCTTGAACGGCGATGGGGTCGTCGATGTAGATCACTGGATTGCCTCCGCCTGCTGCCTGCCCCCATCCAGATCTGCCGCTGGCACCACGACGTAGTCGGCCACGACGTTGTCGGCCACGATGTTGTCGGCCACCTGCTGCTCGGCGGCGCAGCTACTACCGGCTGCTCGGCGGCGATGACTACCACCTGTTGCTCGGCGGCGACGGCTACCAACTGCTGCTCGGCGGTGACTGCTACCACCTGCTGCTCGGCGGTGACTGCTACCACCTGCTGCTCGGCGGCGACGGCTACTGGCTGGACGGATGAGTTCGCACCCTCGACGGCGTGGCGACGAGCGGCGTTCGTGCCCGGAGAAGACGCCTCCGTCTGCTTGGCGATGACCGAGCCATTTGCTACTTCGCCTTCAACTAGCTTCACCTCCGGATCTTCTCCACGCGTACGCTTCATGGCGCACCAAGGGAAGTAGGTAGTGCAAACGAGGGAGATTCGGCGCGCGCGGTAGGTGTAGATTGGGGTCTTGGGACTAGACAGACTGGGGGGAAATGACACGAGCTCATGGAAGAAGAAGGTCGAGGGGGGTTATAAACACCGGACCGTTCCTGGTCCTCGAATGGACACGTGTGGTGGGTGGGGGCGGGGGGCTACCACGATCTCCACCCTTTTTTTCGGTTCCCTTTTTTTGAAACAGCCACGATCTCCACTTTAGAGCTGCATTGAAAATACGCTCATGGCAGACCTCGATTCCACTTCATGCAAGTGGTGCGGAACTAATTTCTAGCAACGTTAGATATACTCGAGGGGGCCCTTGACTCATGGAATTTACTAGCGTTAGGGCCCATTTGGAAGTGAGATTGAGAGCGCTGCGTATAAATGGGGTATGTCTAACTAAAATCAAGTGGCATTAAATTGCAGCGTCCCGTCGACAACCGTGCGCTCGATGACCTCGTTGCCCTGTGCATGAGTTGTAGTAGCAGTAGTAGGCTTTTCAGACTTGATTAAACTTGACATGACCGCTCGATGACTTTTTCCATGGACGGCATCGTGTTCCTTCCTGTAGAAGTCTCGCGGAGGGAGACGTCTGTGCTGGCTCACGCTGTACTGTGAAGGGAACGAGGTGTGCAACGATCATTGTTGGATCGCACAGAATCAATGGTTGGTGCGCACGATCTGCGTCACAACTGTGACAACCAATCGGGGAGTAGCAGACAAGGTGAACACAGTTTTGGGCTTCTACGAAATATAGAGAGGGGGTGGGCAAAACTAAGTAGTACCACATAAAACCAAGGGCAAAACTGAATATTATAAAAATGGAAAGTGTCTTGTACAATGAAATACATCGTGGAATACATCAAATTATGCCAAGATAGATCCACTAGAGTTCATTGGATGTGTGTTCTTCTCACAAACCACACATGGATCCACCTAGTGTGATTGCATGTATGTTCCTCTAAACAAACCACATAAGAATCCACCTAGTGTCATTGCGTGTCTGTTCTTTTCATGAACCACACCCAGTGTCATTGCATCCGTGTTCTTCTAAACAAACCACATAAGGATCCACCAGTGTCATTGCATGTCTGTTCTTTTCATGAACCACACCCAGTGTCATTGCATGTGTGTTCTTCTAAACAAACCACATAATTCATTACATGTCTGTTCTTTTCATGAACCACACCCGCTGTCATTGCATGTCTGTTCTTTTCATGAACCACGGCTAGAGTCATTGCATGTCTATTCCTCTAAACAAACCACATAAAGATCCACCAGTGTCATTGCATGTCTGTTCTTTTCATGAACCACATAAGGATCTACCTGTGTCATTGCATGTCTGTTCTTTTCATGAACCACACCCAGTGTCACTGCATGTGTGTTACTTCCATAAACCACACATGGATCCACCTAGTGTGATTGCATGTTTGTTCCTTCCGTAAACCACATAAGGATCCACCAGTGTCATTGCCTTTCTGTTCTTTTCATGAACCACTCCTAGTGTCAGTGCATGTCTGTTGTTTTCATGAACCACACCCAGTTTCACTGCATGTCTGTTCTTTTCATGAACCACATAAGGATCTACCAGAGTCATTGGATGTGTGTTCTTCTCATGAACCACACGTGGATCCACCTGTGTCATTGAATGCGTGTTCCTCTAAACAAACCACATAAGGATCCACCAGTTTCATTGCGTGTGTGTTCTTCTCATGAACCATACCCAGTGTCATTGCATGTGTGTTCTTCTAAACAAACCACATAAGGATCCACCAGTGTCATTGCATGTCTGTTCTTTTCATGAGCCACATAAGGATGGGCCCACCAGTGTCATTGCATGTCTGTTCTTTTCATGAACCACACCCAGTGTCAGTGCATGTCTGTTCTATTCATGAACCACACCCAGTTTCACTGCATGTCTGTTCTTTTCATGAACCACATAAGGATCTACCAGTGTCATTGCATGTCTTTTACTTCCATAAACCACATGTGGATCCACCTAGTGTCATTGCATGTCTGTTCCTCTAAACAAACCACATAAGGATCCACCAGTGTCATTGGATGTGTGTTCTTCCCATGAACCACACCTAGTGTAATTGCATGTGTGTTCTTCTAAACAAACCACATAATGATCCACCAGTGTCATTGACTGTCTGTTATTTTCATGAACCACATAAGGATCCACCAGTGTCATTGCATGTCTGTTCTTTTCATGAATCACAGCTAGAGTCATTGCATGTCTTTTACTTCCATAAACCACATATGGATCCACCTAGTGTGATTGCATGTATGTTCCTCTAAACAAACCACATAAGGAGCCACCAGTGTCATTGCGTGTTTGTTCTTTTCATGAACCACACCCACTGTCATTCCATGCGTGTTCTTCTAAACAAACCGCATAAGGATCCACCAGTGTCATTGTATGTCTGTTCTTTTCATGAACCACACCCAATGTCATTGCATGTGTGTTCTTCTAAACAAACCACATAAGTCATTGCATGCCTGTTCTTTTCATGAATCACACCCGTTGTCATTGCATGTCTGTTCTTTTCATGAACCACGGCTAGAGTCATTGCATGTCTGTTCCTCTAAACAAACCACATAAGGATCCACCAGTGTCATTGCATGTCTGTTCTTTTCGTGAACCACATAAGGATCTACCAGTGTCATTGCATGTATGTTCTTCTCATGAACCACACCCAGTGTCATTGCATGTGTGATAATTCCATAAACCACACATGGATCCACCTAGTGTGATTGCATGTTTGTTCCTTCCATAAACCACATAAGGATCCACCAGTGTCATTGCATGTCGGTTCTTTTCATGAACCACTCCTAGTGTCAGTGCATGTCTGTTCTTTTCATGAACCACACCCAGTTTCACTGCATGTCTGTTCTTTTCATGAACCACATAAGGATCTACCAGAGTCATTGGATGTGTGTTCTTCTCATGAACCACACGTGGATCCACTGGTGTCATTGCGTGTGTGTTCTTCTCATGAACCACACCAAGTGTCATTGCATGTGTGTTCTTCTAAACAAACCATATAAGGATCCACCAGTGTCATTGCATGTCTGTTCTTTTCATGAACCACATAAGGATGGGCCCACCAGTGTCATTGGATGTCTGTTCTTTTCATGAACCACACCCAGTGTCAGTTCATGTCTGTTCTATTCATGAACCACACCCAGTTTCACTGCATGTCTGTTCTTTTCATGAACCACATAAGGATCTACCAGTGTCATTGCATGTCTTTTACTTCCATAAACCACATGTGGATGCACCTAGTGTCATTGCATGTCTGTTCCTCTAAAAAAACACATAAGGATCCACCAGTGTCATTAGATGTGTGTTCTTCTCATGAACCAGACCTAGTGTCATTGCATGTGTGTTCTTCTAAACAAACCACATAAGGATCCACCAGTGTCATTGCCTGTCTGTTCTTTTCATGAACCACATAAGGATCCACCAGTGTCATTGCATGTCTGTTCTTTTCATGAATCACAGCTAGAGTCATTGCATGTCTTTTACTTCCATAAACCACATATGGATCCACCTAGTGTGATTGCATGTCTGTTCTTCTAAACAAACCACATAAGGATCCACCAGTGTCATTGCGTGTCTGTTCTTTTCATGAACCACACCCAGTGTCATTGCATGCGTGTTCTTCTAAACAAACCACATAAGGATCCACCAGTGTCATTGCATGTCTGTTCTTTTCATCAACCACACCTAGTGTCATTGCATGTGTGTTCTTCTAAACAAACCACATAAGTCATTGCATGTCTGTTATTTTCATGAACCACACCCGGTGTCATTGCATGTCTGTTCTGTTCATGAACGACGGCTAGAGTCATTGCATGTCTGTTCCTCTAAACAAACCACATAAGGATCCACCAGTGTCATTGGATGTCTGTTCTTTTCATGAACCACATAAGGATCTACTAGTGTCATTGCATGTCTGTTCTTTTCATGAACCACACCCAGTGTCATTGCATGCGTGTTACTTCTATAAACGACACATGGATCCACCTAGTGTGATTGCATGTTTGTTCCTTCCATAAACCACATAAGGATCCACCAGTGTCATTGCATGTCTATTCTTTTCATGAACCACTCCTAGTGTCAGTGCATGTCTGTTCTTTTCATGAACCACACCCAGTTTCACTGCATGTTTGTTCTTTTCATGAACCACATAAGGATCTACAAGAGTCATTGGATGTGTGTTCTTCTCATGAACTGATACATTGCAAATGTATCTATAATTTTTGATGTTCCATGCTTGGTTTTATCTACTTTCTTTTGTCTTGGACTAACCTATTTACAAGATGCCATACTGTCAGTTGCCTATTTTCTGCTGTTTTTGGTTCCAGGAAAGTCAGAAAATCAATATTCTCGGAATTGGACGGGACAAAAAGCCAAAGTTCCTATTTTACCGGAAGACTCACGGAGCAAGAATACGAGACGGAGGAGGGCCAGGGCCTGGCCACCCCCCCTCTGCCCCCTAGGCGCGGGCTAGCCCTACCCGCGCCAGGGGGTGGTGTGGGCCCCCTGGCACTCGACCGACCTTGCCTCTTCGCCTATAAGAAGCCTCCCGATGCGAAAACCCTAAATAGTCAAGCCTCCAGCCACGAAAAGTTCTGCAGCGCCGCCGCCACCGAAGGGGAGATTCGTGGGACAGAAAGTCTCTGTTCTGGCACCCTGCCGGGACGGGGAAGTGCCCCGGAGCCATCTCCATCGATCTCCACCACCATCTCCATCACCATTGCTGATTCCCATGACGAGGAGGGAGTAGTTCTCTCTCGAGGCTAAGGGTTCTACCGGTAGCTATGTGTTCATCTCTCTCTCTCTATGCATGATCATATTGTGATCATGAGCTTGTAATGTATAGATCTACCTTGCTACTCAAGTGCTTTATTAGATCTCTGCTCTCCCCATGTGTGTGAAAGTGACAGCGTTCTCACCATGGTGGCACTTAGGCTAGATATTACAAATACTTGTTATGATTTATATTTGGAGTTGGATATCTTTATGAAACTGTGGTGTTTGTTGGACTCATCTAGTACTCAAGGTGACAGTGTGGGGTTTTCTAGATGGGAAAGGCTTCCTTTGAGGAGTGATGTTATAGCCCTACCATCGATTAGAGTGTCTAACCGTTGAGTAGTTAAGAGTAGTATCATGAAGAGAATATATTTATATGAGAGAGTGTTCAGTAGTGAAAGTATGATCCCTAGGCCTTGTTTCTTAGCATTGATACACCGTGTGCTATTAGATCTGTTACATGTTTGCTTGCTTCCATCTTTATTTCAGTTTGCTTTTAGTCTCTTCCACACCAACAAGTTATTTTCTATCACCATTACCACTTATAATTATCCATACCACTTGTATTCCACTATCTCTTCGCCGAACTAGTGGACCTATACACCTGACAAGTGTATTGGGTGTGTTGGGGACACGAGAGACTTCTTGTATCTTGATTGCAGGATTGCTTGAGAGGGAATACCTTTGACCAATTCCTCCCTGAGTTCGATAAACCTTGGGTGATTCACTTAAGGGAAAACTTGCTGCTGTTCTACAAACCTCTACACTTGGAGGCCTAACAACTGTCTACAAGAATAGAAGTGCGTAGACATCAAGCTATTTTCTGGCGCCGTTGCCAGGGAGGAAAGGTAAAAGGTATTCACACCGGAGGATTAAAGAAGAAGAACCTCCCACGGCAAACGCTTATTTTCTAGTGTGAATGCTCGAAGGTATTTCCTTTAGATTTTGCAATTTTGTCTTTTTGTTTCTTGTTTTCACTAGTTAGGATTAATGGAAAACAACAACAAAATTAGAGAGCTTTATAGTATTTATCTTGAGTTAGGACATGAAGGGTTTGAAGAGAAAATTAAAAAACCTATGGAACTTTATTTTCATGCTAATAGCAATGTTGTTAGTATGAATTCTTTGGACACCATTATTGCTAATGCTATGGAAAAGTCTAAGCTTGGGGAAGCTGGTTTTGATGAGCATGATCTTTTTAATCCCCCAAGCATGGAGGAGAAAATTTACTTTGATGATACTATGCCTCCAATATATGATGATTACAATGATGAATATGAGATTTTAAGTCCACCTACTATTGAGGAGGAAATTAATTATGACTACAATATGCCTCCTATATTTGATGATTATGGTGATAAGAACAATAATGATAGCTATTTTGTTGAATTTTCTCCCACTACGATTAATAAGAATGACTATGCTTATGTGGAGAGTAATAATAATTTTATGCATGTGGCTCATGATAAGAATGTTTTATGTGATAGTTATATTATTACTTTTATTCATGGTGCTACTGAAAGTTATTATGAGAGAGGGAAACATGGTTTTATGTGTCTCAACAATATTAAGTTTCCCCTCTTTATGTTGAAAGTCTTGAAGTTGCACTTGTTTTGCTTTCTTATGCTTGTTGATTTGTACTTTCATGACTTGTTTCTTTACAAGATTCCTATGCATAGGAAGTGGGTTAGACTTAAATGTGCTTTGAATTTTCTTCTTGATGCTCTCTTTTAATTCAATTCATATTTCCTATGTGAGCATCTTCTCAAGTTATCATGCCTAACTTAAAGGCGTTAAAGAAAAGTACTTATTGGAAGATAACGCAAAAGTTTTAGATATGTTTTGGAAGTTATTACCTCTGTAATAACAGCTCCTTATCCTTTTTATTTGCTTTTTGTGCCAAGAGTAACCTCTAATGAGAGAGAATTAATGATTGGGAAAGTTGCTGTCCCGAAACAGATTTCTGTGCTTCACCGTAAAAATTCGTGTAAAATCTCTGAACGTCTTTTTGAGGCATGAATTATTTTGCTTCTACCCCAGGTTGTTATCTAACTTTCGTTAGTTCAACACTTTTCTATTTGAGAAACAGAAGGTTTTCGAAAAAATTTGTCTTTACCTGCTGGTATGTTTTAACAGATTTCTGCCATTTTCTGCATTTGCTTCTTGTTGATTCCTTTTTGAGTTCTTTTGGGGAATTGAGCTTTTTGAAGGAAGTGATACAGTATCTAGTGTTCTAATGGAAGGTTATTTGGTGTTGGAACTGAACCTTAAGACTTATTTATCTTGAGTGCACTAATGTTGCTAATAAAGATTGTGTGAAGTTTTGTATGAAGGCAAAATTTCAGGTGTATGGAAGAAATAAGTAATGAGATGAAGGATGGACTAAAGCTCAAGCTTGGGGATGCCACGCATGTCACCCCAAGAAATATCCAAGAAGTACAAGCATCAAAGCTTGGGGATGCCCAAGGCATCCCCTTCTTCATCAATAAAAATCTCAGGTTTCTTCCAAACACTTCATTTTTATTGTTGCATGCACTGTTGTGTTGTTCTTGGAGCGTCTTTGGTTTCGTTTTTAGTTTTAGTTTGCTTGGTTTGCTTAGTTTGCTTGAATAAGTTGGTTGGATCCCAACACACTTCTTTTGGAGAGAGACACGCTCCGTTTTCATTGCCTAGAACACACTAGTTTTCATTCTTATTGTTCTGTGAGTGTTCTCTTTTGCTAGCACCGTGTTTAGCCTTAGTTTTCTCGTGCTTTCAGCTTAGAAATTTTTAGTTCTTCTTTGTGGATTTGTGAGACAAGCTCACTGATCTTTATTTATTATCATCTTTGTGAGTTGTTTCAAATAGTATGGTTTGGATCGGAAAAGAGTAGGAAAGTTCATACTTATGTGGTAAAAAGAGCTTGTTTTTGACTATGGCCTATGCTTTGTCATGCCATGCTTGATATTGTTTTGGCTTTATGCTTAGTATTCCTTGTTGTAGCATGACTTGTTATAAACAATTTAGATTGCTTAATGTGCCTTGGATGAATCATGCGTTGTTTTAGCATATTATAGCTTAGTATAGTGGTATTCTCCTTTAATGCTTTATTTGGGTTGAGTTGGCACATGCTCACACCATGTTATGACTATCCAAAAGTCACCATAGCCTTTATGATCCTTTAGTTTTCAACTTGTAGTATCACTTTATGCTTTGATCAATGATGTTTTGTCGCTCTGCATGATTATGGCCATTATTGCTCTCTTAGTTTGTCGCTCCCAGTCTTTTGCTAGCCTCCACAACAAAGTATGAGTTCCACTCATGCATCCAACTCCCTAAACCAAGTTATTCCAAAGAGTCCACCAACTCCCTAAAAATCAACCAACTGAACATCCCAAGTAGCAATACATTATTCAACTCAAGCACTCAAGGTTCCAGACACAACTTATTTTTGCCATACCACATAGGTTGGTATGATCAAAATATTAACGTGATAAAACGCCAAGGTGGTGGTCCAACTAATATCTCACTCCTTCTTAACCAAGGTGGCAATCTGGGCATCCTTGGCAGCAATCTGCTTGTCTTGGTCACATAGCTCCAAAGCTAGGCCGATGATATCCTTACTTAGGCGTTTCACAGTGGCCTTTGAGTCTTGGACAAGACGCTTCTCCTCCTTGAGATCCTCCTGAGTATTGAGCATTCTATACTTGAGTCTCTCCCCAAGTTCCTCAATAGCTTTCCATGCAGCATTCCTTGCAGAGTCAAAGTATGACGTGTGCATTTCAGAGTTGGTGAACATGCAGAATCCCGTACTCTTGGGATCATCTTCCTTGTTCTTGTACAAATGGAGTTGCACCCACCAATACTCTTGTCCTTCATCTATCACAGGAAATCCCTTGTACATGGCTTCACCATTCATTCTCAAGCCGAGCATGAGGTTCTTGAGTGCATTGGGAAATTCTGTCTCACACTCCAAGGTCATAGTCATCAGTGGTCCCTTCTTGACAGATTCATTGATGGTGGACATCTACAAAATAGATGAGAAGGATGATTAGGGGAAAGCTTTACGAGATGAAAATACAAGTGTAAGGTTGGAATATAGAGTTATTTTTCCTAAGGGTTTTCCTTAGTCTAATCCATTCTAGGGTCACGAACCTACAGGCAACACAGTGCTCTGATACCATCTGTAAGATCTCACCATAATAAGGTAAGATCCCTATGATTGCAGTGCTAGTCCCTGGATCGAAAATGCTAGCACCCACAGCTTAAGATGAAGTACACAGAAACAAAGGTCGTTATTACATCGCATATCTAGGAATATAATGGTTCTTACAACTCACTTAGCCCAAGGCTAAGACACTTAAAGTTCACATTACATAGCATAATAATAATAGTCTTTTAGTCTTCATGTGCCATAGGCAAGCATGTCGAGTGTAGACCCGCAACCCTAATCATCATCAGAGTATCCTGCAACATAATAAGTTACAGCCACAAGGGTCAATACATTTGGAATTGTATTGGCAAGTGATACCATAGATACTTAGTATAATCCAACAACTACATGAATATATGGTTAAGTGGGGTTGTGGCTGGCTTTGCTAAAAAGCTAGTTTTACTTATAGTTTTTTTGAAGAGTAAGTTTTCTCATTCAAACACTAAGGTACCAATGATAAACATCACTAAACCTCTACCCATGTTCACCCACAAGTTTTAACTTAGAGAAATTTGGATGAGGAGATTATTGAACTGCTTCACTGTCTTGAGGCTCAGAAGTTGTCCATAACCGGGGACATGGCTAAGTACTTAGTTTTACCCTCTCGAGAGGTGGTGCACTTTCCCCACAAGACTTGACATGCATCGAGACAAGACCTTTCAGAAGCAATCCCTCAGACCACCACGGACGCGTTCCATCCTACCACATCTACCACCTTCTGTCCGTCTAGCTGAGTTCTTGCAACTTAGTTGGTCAAGGCAGAGCCCATATGCCATGTGCCTGCACTGGAAGCTTCATGACAAGAATGTCTCCAATCTCTTTGTTCCTAGGTGGCCATCCACAAGTGTGATACATCAGCTGACCATAGACATGGCCCCTGAGTAACCACTCAACATAATCTTAGCAAGTCCCATTCCACCCAGGTGTTTCATTAATATTAGTTGTTTTTCTTAGTTAAACAAAATAATAACTTTCCATACTATCTTATGTGTATATTCCACCCACAAATTCTAATAGCATGGCTAAGCAATCTAGCATACGAAGTCTTTCAACTAGGAGATACTACCAAGATATAGTTTATAGGGTAGCATAGCATAGTAACATGTAAATAATCCTATCATGCTAAGATCTACCAAAATAACACTAGTGCAATAGTGAAAATAATAGGACATGAGATGAAATATCACTTGCCTTGGTAGCTAGGGGAATAGGTACAATCCTCACAGTAACAAACTTCACAATCCACACAATCTACACAAGATCAATACAACAACAATAATTCAATCAATAAAACATTACAAAAAAATATGAATGCATGCAAAATGCAATGATATGATCACAACTCTATAATTTACAGATTCTACAGTATAGAGGGTAAAATACCTCATCTAAATGCATAAGAAATACCCCAAAACAATTTATAGAACAATTTTTATGAGCAAAACACTCCTAAAAAGTCTCTGCCTAAAAATCCAATTTTTCAGAGGCTAAAGTGTGAAACAAGGCTTCTATAATAAAGGTCTTGTTTTTCTGAATCCATAGACACCAAATTTGCATTTTTCTGAATTGTGGAACAAAAGTTATGGATTTTCTAAGTTTAATACAAAATCTGTCTAATTTCTATTTAAACAGATAATCCTGGGCGACGTGGCGCAATCTAATTGGCCCGTACCGGTTCGGTCGGATCGACCGCTGTGGTTCGTTGGATCTTAAGTGATGACAGACGGATCAGATTAGCCTGTACCATTTCGTCCACGATCAAATCCTAGCCGCAGACACAAGATCTAACGGTCCCTAGCGACCTGGCTGGAGATGGGCGGTGCTGACCGGCTGAGCGCGGCGGCGGAGCGTCGGCCGATGAGGTTCCGGCGATTCTACAAGGGCTGGGAGACCGTGGACACGTACCAGAGGTCGAGGAGGTCATTGCGGTCTCGATGGAGGTCACTGCGGTGCGGGGGGTGCTCTGGCTTGGCCTGGATCCCTTGCCGGAGTTGCGCAGACGGCGGAGCTCGCGGCCCGGTGTCGGAGACGGCAACCTGGGGCTCAGACCATACAGCAAAGGGGTCAGCGGGATACGCAAGGATCTGTACGACCTAGCAAAGACCAAAAGGGGGCGGCGGGAACCTTAACCTCACCGGAGAAAGTAATGGACAGCGGCGGCAGAGGGGTTCACCGGAGTTGAATCGCGTCGTCGACCTGGTGTAAAAGAAGGCACGTGGCCGAGGTTAAAACATGCGCTAGGTCACCACAAGCATTACGGAGCAGAGAGGAGGGCACGGCGTGGCCGAGGCTCACCGAATTCTCGCCGGAGGTGCTTCGGTCGACGGCGGTGTGAGGTGGAAATTGGGGAACCTAGGGGCTCTCCAGGGGCTGTGTCTGGGGGAATCGGTCGGGAAGAAGGAGGGGATTAAGAAGGGGCCAAAGCGGTGGCGAATTACTCGTGGAAACGCTAGCAATCACTCGGCAATGGAAACAGCAGAGGAGGTGGAGGGGGCGTCGGCCGTTCGCGTGGGAGACGCTGAGGTGGCGTTGACGTGGAGCGGGGCCCAGTGGTAAGTGAGTGGGGGTGAGTTGAGGGGGGTGCGGAAAAACAGAGAGGGGGAGAGGGAGGCCAGGTGTGCTAGCTGGGCCGGTTTGGGCCAAAAAGGCCAGAATTGCTGCTGCGGTTTGAAAATCCTTTCCCTCCTTTTCTTTTTCTTTTTGAATTTCTTTTCTTGTTTTCTTTGAATTTAGCATAAGTGCTCCAAAAATCCTCTAAATTCCACCAAATTTTTGGAGGACAAAACTAATGCAAAGTAGTACATGCCATGATGATTTGAATGCTATGATGAAGATTTTTAAAGAAAAAAATTTGGGATGTTACATAGACTTTCTTGGACTAACCGATTAACAAGATGCCACAGTGCCAGCTGCCTGTTTTCTGCTGTTTTTGGTTCCAGGAAAGTCAGAAAATCAATATTCTCGGAATTGGACGGGACAAAAAGCCAAAGTTCCTATTTTACTGGAAGACTCACGGAGCCAGAATACGAGACGGAGGAGGGCCTGGCCACACCCCCCAGTCGCGGGCTAGCCCTACCCATGCCACCAGGTGGTGTAGGCCCCCTGGCACTCCACCGACCTTGCCTCTTCGCCTATAAGAAGCCTCTCGATGCGAAAACCCTAAATAGTCAAGCCTCCATCCACGAAAAGTTCCGCAGCGCCGCCGCCACCGAAGGGGAGATTCGGGGGACAGAAAGTCTCTGTTCCGGCACCCTGTCGAGATGGGGAAGTGCCCCCGAAGCCATCTCCATCGATCTCCACCACCATCTCCATCACCATTGCTGATTCCCATGATGAGGAGGGAGTAGTTCTCTCTCGGGGCTAAGGGTTCTACCGGTAGCTATGTGTTCATCTCTCTCTCTCTCTCTGTGCATGATCATATTGTGATCATGAGCTTGTAATCTATAGATCTACCTTGCTACTCAAGTGCTTTATTAGATCTCTGCTCTCCCCATGTGTGTGAAAGTGACATCGTGGTCACCATGGTGGCACTTAGGCTAGAGATTACAAATACTTGTTACGAGTTATATTTGGAGTTGGATATCTTTATGAAATTGTGGTGTTTGTTGGACTCATCTAGTACTCAAGGTGACAGTGTGGGGTTTTCTAGATGGGAAAGGGTTACTTTGAGGAGTGCTGTTATAGCCCTACCATCGATTAGAGTGTCCAACCGGAGATTAGTTAAGAGTAGTATCATGAAGAGAATATATTTATATGAGAGAGTGTTCACTAGTGAAAGTATGATCCCTAGGCCTTGTTTCTTAGCATTGATACACCGTTTGCTGTTAGATATGTTACATGTTTGCTTGCTTCCATCTTTATTTCAGTTTGCTTTTAGTCTCTTCCACGCCAACAAGTTACTTTCTATCACCATTACCACTTATAATTATCCATACCACTTGTATTTCACTATCTCTTCGCCGAACTAGTGCACCTATACACCTGACAAGTGTATTGGGTGTGTTAGGGACACAAGAGACTTCTTGTATCTGGATTGCAGGATTGCTTGAGAGGGAATACCTTTGACCAATTCCTCCCTGATTTCGATAAACCTTGGGTGATCCACTTAAGGGAAAACTTGCTGATGTTCTACAAACCTCTGCACTTGGAGGCCCAACAACTGTCTACAAGAATAGAAGTGCGTAGACATCATGAACCACACGTGGATCCACCGGTGTCATTGCATGCGTGTTCCTCTAAACAAACCACATAAGGATCCACCAGTGTCATTGCGTGTGTGTTCTTCTCATGAACCACACCCAGTGTCATTGCATGTGTGTTCTTCTAAACAAACCACATAAGGATCCACCAGTGTCATTGCATGTCTGTTCATTTGATGAACCACATAAGGATGGGCCCACCAGTGTCATTACATGTCTGTTCTTTTCATGAACCACACCCAGTGTCAGTGCATGTCTGTTCTATTCATGAACCACACCTAGTTTCACTGCATGTTTGTTCTTTTCTTGAACCACATAAGGATCTACCAGTGTCATTGCATGTCTTTTACTTCCATAAACCACATGTGGATCCACCTAGTGTCATTGCATGTTTGTTCCTCTAAACAAACCACATAAGGATCCACCAGTGTCATTGGATGTGTGTTCTTCTCATCAACCACACCTAGTGTCATTGCATGTGTGTTCTTCTAAACAAACCACATAAGGATCCACCAGTGTCATTGCCTGTCTGTTCATTTCATGAACCACATAAGGATCCACCAGTGTCATTGCATGTCTGTTCTTTTCATGAATCACAGCTAGAGTCATTGCATGTCTTTTACTTACATAAACCACATATGGTTCCACCTAGTGTGATTGCATGTCTGTTCTTCTAAAAAACCACATAAGGATCCACCAGTGTCATTGCGTGTCTGTTCTTTTCATGAACCACACCCACTGTCATTGCATGCGTGTTCTTCTAAACAAACCACATCAGGATCCACCAGTGTCATTGCATGTCTGTTCTTTTCATCAACCACACCTAGTGTCATTGCATGTGTGTTCTTCTAAACAAACCACATAAGTCATTGCATGCCTGTTCTTTTCATGAACCACACCCGGTGTCATTGCATGTCTGTTCTGTTCATGAACCATGGCTAGAGTCATTGCATGACTGTTCCTCTAAACAAACCACATAAGGATCCACCGGTGTCATTTCATGTATGTTCTTTTCATGAACCACATAAGGATCTACTAGTGTCATTGCATGTTTGTTCTTTTCATGAACCACACCCAGTGTCATTGCATGTGTGTTACTTCCATAAACCACACATGGATCCACCTAGTGTGATTGCATGTTTGTTCCTTCCATAAACCACATAAGGATCCACCAGTGTCATTGCCTGTCTGTTCTTTTCAGGAACCACTCCTAGTGTCAGTGCATGTCTGTTATTTTCATGAACCACGGCTAGAGTCATTGCATGTATGTTTCTCTAAACAAACTACATAAGGATCCACCAGTGTCATTGCATGTTTGTTATTTTCATGAACCACATAAGGATCTACCAGTGTCATTGCATGTCTGTTGTTTTCATGAACCACACCCAGTGTCATTGCATGTGTTTTACTTCCATAAACCACACATGGATCCACCTAGTGTGATTGCATGTTTGTTCGTTCCGTAAACCACATAAGGATCCACCAGTGTCATTGTCTATCCGTTCTTTTCATGAACCACTCCTAGTGTCAGTGCATGTCTGTTCTTTTCATGAACCACACCAAGTTTCACTGCATGTCTGTTCTTTTCATGAACCACATAAGGATCTACCAGAGTCATTGGATGTGTGTTGTTCTCATGAACCACACGTGGATCCACCGGTGTCATTGAATGCGTGTTCCTCTAAACAAACCACATAAGGATCCACCAGTGTCATTGCATTTGTGTTCTTCTCATGAACCACACCTAGTGTCATTGCATGTGTGTTCTTCTAAACAAACCACATAAGGATCCACCAGTGTCATTGCATGTCTGTTCTTTTCATGAACCACATAAGGATGGGCCCACCAGTGTCATTGCATGTCTGTTCTTTTCATAAACCACACCCAGTGTCAATGCATGTCAATTCTATTCATGAACCACACCCAGTTTCACTCCATGTCTGTTCTTTTCATGAACCACATAAGGATCTACCAGTGTCATTGCATGTATTTTACTTCCATAAACCACATGTGGATCCACTTAGTGTCATTGCATGTCTGTTCCTCTAAACAAACCACAGAAGGATCCACCAGTGTCATTGGATGTGTGTTCTTCTCATGAACCACACCCAGTGTCATTGCATGTGTGTTCTTCTAAACAAACCACATAAGGATCCACCAGTGTCATTGCCTGTGTGTTCTTTTCATGAACCACATAAGGATCCACCAGTGTCATTGCAAGTCTCTTCTTTTCATGAATCACTGCTAGAGTCATTGCATGTCTTTTACTTCCATAAACCACATATGGTTCCACCTAGTGTGATTGCATGTCTGTTCCTCTAAAAAACCACATAAGGATTCACCAGTGTCATTGCGTGTCTGTTCTTTTCATGAACCACACCCAGTGTCATTGCATGCGTGTCCTTCTAAACAAACCACATAAGGATCCACAAGTGTCATTGCATGTCTGTTCTTTTCATGAAACGCACCTAGTGTCATTGCATGTGTGTTCTTCTAAACAAACCACATAAGTCATTGCATGTCTGTTCTTTTCATGAACCACACCCGGTGTCATTAAATGTCTATTATGTTCATGAACCACGGCTAGAGTCATTGCATGTATGTTCCACTAAACAAACCACATACGGATCCACCAGTGTCATTGCATGTCTGGTCTTTTCATGAACCACATAAGGATCTACCAGTGTCATTGCATGTCTGTTCTTTTCATGAACCACACCCAGTGTCATTGCATGGGTGTTACTTCCATAAACCACACATGGATCCACCTAGTGTGATTGCATGTTTGTTCCTTCCGTAAACCACATAAGGATCCACCAGTGTCATTGCCTGTTCGTTCTTTTCATGAACCACTCCTAGTATCAGTGCATGTCTGTTGTTTTCATGAACCACGGCTAGAGTCATTGCATGTTTGTTCCTCTAAACAAACCACATAAGGATCCACCAGTGTCATTGCATGTCTGTTATTTTCATGAACCACATAAGGATCTACCAGTGTCATTGCATGTCTGTTCTTTTCATGAACCATACCCAGTGTCATTGCATGTGTGTTACTTCCAAAAACCACACATGGATCCACCTAGTGTGATTGCATGTTTGTTCCTTCCGTAAACCACATAAGGATCCACCAGTGTCATTGTATGTCCGTTGTTTTCATGAACCACTCCTAGTGTTAGTGCATGTCTGTTCTTTTCAAGAACCACACCCAGTTTCATTGCTTGTCTGTTCTTTTCATGA